>JAJOOH010010165.1:0-12583 GCA_029582605.1 Solanum gracilifrons | reverse complement strand
CCTTTTTATTGTAATTTGAATTTTTTTTATTTTTTCAAGTACACAGAAGTGTATATTGACACCTCATTTTTCTGTGATGTTTTCTTAAAATTGATAAAGTATTGTGTATTTTAATCGCAAAACTAAAACCTCATATTGTTCAACTGCCACAATTGTTTCATTTGGCCAAGTTTGAGATCTACTGATTTTATAGCAACAAATTTGTGATATGCATACTGCAAGTCCAACAAACTGTTGGAGTTAAACTGTGATGTTAAATTAAAGATGTGTATAATGTATTAAAATACTATCTGAATCTTGAGGTATTAAACATGTTAGGTAGAATGTTGAATTTAGAGAGTTATCTATGTAGAAAGAGTTATTGTCTATTAATCACAGTAAAGGACTAACTATTTGTTGTTTTCTTCTTTTAATTTCATTTAACTTGATATTTTTGTTGCAGGATGGTTAACATTGTTTTTATTTCATTGAATTGCAATGTGTGCAACTATACCTATCTGAAATGGCTCCATACAAATACAGATGAGCATTCAACGTTGATATCAACTGTCCGTCACAATTGGTATAATTGTAGCACATGTGTTGAACTATTTATTTGCCAAGATGCATTGGGGATGGAGGTTGAGCTTACGAGGTGCCATGGTACCTGTATTAATCATCACAATAGGCTCATTGTTTCTCTCTGAGACCCCAATTCCATGATCGAACATGGTAACCACAATGAAGCCAAAGCTTAGCTAAAGAAAATCAGGAGAATTTAAAGATGTAGATAAAGAGCTCAATGATTTAGTTGTGGCAGCTGGGACTTCTAGGAAAAGTGAACACCCTTGGAGGAATTTGTTGCAAAAGAAATATACTCCACATCTCACAATGACAATCATGATTCCATTTTTCCAGCAACTTAGTGGAATCAATATGATTATGTTCTATACACCAGTGTTGCTTAAGACTATTGATTTTGTTGTTGATACTTCACTCATGTCTGCTGTGACCACAGACCACTGGTGGAGTCAATGTCATTGCCGCTGTGGTTTCTATTTACTATGTTGATAAATTGGGAATGAGACTCTTGTTTCTTGAAGGGGGAGTTCAAATGCTCTTTTGCCAAGTAAGTTCATTTCATCTTCTTGGATTTTTTCATGGTGAAATTTTCATATGTGTTATTACATGACCCGTTCTATTTGACATATCGTAAGAAAGAATTCTACTTAAAATGACTCTATTCCATCGTAGTTAGCCAAACATATTGAGATCCGTAAGAATAACCGAAATCTTGATACTATATATATAGTTGAGTAAAAACTATGAGGTATTTTGAGGACACCATTAATTTGTGTCTGAAATACCAACATTGATTGATGAATCGAACCTAGAAATCTCAAGCTCAAGTTGATGTGGAATTTACGGCAAATAAATAAATAAATAGAAGAAGCAAGTTATGTTACAATTGTTGTTTGGTTAAAGGTTGTACCTTTACCTTCTATATTTGTACTCATCTTGATCAAATACTACTTTATTAACTCAATTAACTTATCCAAACTCATAAAAAGAAGGAATTTTAGCTTAGAACTAAATTATAAGAACTGAATATGAAAGAAGAGAAGCTTGGTAGCTTGCTCCAATCTCGTTTCAGAGATGCAGGAGTCCAAGGCAACTGTCTGGCCATTTGAGTGCATACAAGATGCATTGGACAAGATGCCATTTGAGTGCATACAAACTAAGACGGGTGGAACAACACTTTTGAAGTACTACTAATGAATTTATTCAGGCTAATAAGTTTTTTTGTTTCAGGTTTGATTGATGAATGATAGACACAAGTGATAAGTCTATTCATTTTTCTAGGAGCAAAATGTAGACAAAACACATTGTTTGTGCTCCTTTTTTTTTTGGTGAATTTCAAAGTTAATTTTCACGTAGATGTATACAAATGGTAGTGATGGGGCTACTGGTTCTTACCTATGAAGCTATGGTTGCAATGAATTTTATGGGAACAGTTAGGCACGTGTAATTTAGAAGATTGTTGCCTTATCTTAAAAAGAATGCATGTGCTTTTATATGTTTTTTATGTGTGATTTTAGACATCTATTATAGCAAACATACAAGGAACTAAAAGTCAAGTCCTGACCATTTGAGGAATGAATGACAGTACCATTGCTGGTGCAAAATATTAATATTACTTGGCTAAAAATGTTGGGCACGTGCTTAGCACGGGCGACACTCATCTAGTAATAGGAGAGGTGATAGCGCCAACGTGTCACCACCACAATTAATCTCTAATTTTTATTTTTAAATTATAAACTTGTAATTTTTTATTAAAGGGAAAACAGTTACTGTTTTAGAAGACAAATTAGAATTATTTTTTTTTATTAAAAAAAGAAGAAGGAAAAACGTTGAATTTTAACATACAAGTTAGATTCTTCAATTTTGAGTTTTAAAAAAACAATTAAATATATATAATTAAAATTTATTAACACAAAAGCATTATCTAATAATAATAATAATAATAATAATCTATATATATATAATAGGAGAGGTGATAGCGCCTACGTGCCAACACCACAATTAATCTCTAATTTTTATTTTTAAATTATAAACTAATTAAATAGAATTAATGTTATTTTTTTTTATTAAAGGGAAAACAGTTACTGTTTTAGAAGACAAATTAGAATTTTTGTTTTTTTATTAAAAAAAAAAAGGAAAAACGTTGAATTTTAATATACAAGTTAGATTCTTCAATTTTGAGTTTTAAAAAAATAATTAAATATATATAATTAAAATTTATTAACACAAAAGAATAATCTAATAATAATAATAATAATAATCTTCTATCTTTAATATAATAGGAGAAGAAAAAGTGCCACGTGTCATCACCACAAAATTTCTTAATTATTCAATTTTGAAAAATAAAATTTAAATTTAAAAAAAAGTTAACTTTTAAAATGTTTTGAAAAAAGACTACAACTACGTTATATTTTTCAAAATAGTTACGACACTTTTACATTTTAAAAAGTCAAATAAGAATAGAAAACGCTAGAAAAAACAAAATAAAATAAAATATATATATAGGACGGTTGAAACTTGAAACCAATCATCCCGTTTTCTTCCTCTCTTTTTTTTTTAAATTTAAAAAATGCAGTTTATTTTTACATAAGAGTTTGCAATTTTGATAAAAAAAAAAAGTTACAAAATTAAAAAAAAAATTGAATTTCAAAAAATAACTAAACTTATCATTAGAAAACACCATCTCAAAACTACTACTCCACACCCTTTGAAAACTAATTCTTTATATCAGTTCAACAAATATTCTAAAAATTTTAGTTTTTAAAAATCTAATCATCAATATTAATAATTATTAATTATTAATTAATTAATATTATTAATAATCTCTTCTCACTTCCCACACGGTTGTAACCGTTCGGAAGTTTTATCATAATTTGATTATTTCATTAGATGATTGAAACAATTCATCATGGACAATTAATTTAAATGCTTTCCATGATTTCTCAAGTGCCAAGGTATTAAAATGTCAATGTGTCTTTTTGGTATGTATATCAATTACTTTCTTTAGTTCTACATATTTCTTTGGTATTTTTTGATATGTAGTTCAATTTGTATATTTTGTTATTCATTTTTTAGAATTACAACACTCCTCGAGATTTATATATGTAGTTCGATCTGTATATTTTATTATTTAAATTTTAGAATTGCAGTAGTCCTTGAGATTTTATAAGTTATATGGGATAAGGCATTACATAAGTGTTTCTGAATAGTTTCACATTACCCGTGGGAAAAAGTCCATTCGAAAAATCGTATGTGGAGGAGAGCATAAGCAAGACGAAGTAAAATAGGAAAATATAAATGTTTCTTACCCACATAATTAATATCATAGTAAAATATTAAATATAATGAACAATGAAAGTAAAATACAAATACTGTGCAAGCTACCTTAAATTAGTTCTATATATAATAATAATATAAACAAAATAAAATTACATATACATATTATTGATAATAGATTAAAACAATTACTAAATTCACAACAATCTAATGAAAGTTTAAAACTAAAATAAATTCACTATAAAAAAATAACAGTATTATATTAAGGGATAGTAACAGACAAAAATAATTTTAAAAATAGAGTAACAATCATATGAAATTTAAATTTAAATTTTATTCAAAATGAAAAAGATTAGTAAAATTTAATTGCTATTGCACAAAATATAAAAATTAATTATTAAAAAATTGCTATATCTTAAATCAATATTGAATAATGAAATAATTCACCCAAAAAAGTAAAAGTACCAAAATATATTTAAAGTTTTTATATGTGAAGTGTTTATTTTCAACATTTAACTCAAAACTTCGTATAGAAAATAAAAGAGAAGGAAAATTATTATTTAAAAAAAATATATTTATTGATTTTTTAGAGTATATAATAAAAATATAAAATGAATGATGACTTGCAAAATGTTATTTTCAGATTTTCATTTTCATTTATATTTTCATTCTACCATATAAAATTTGTCTGCATGTAT
This sequence comes from Solanum gracilifrons, assembly GCA_029582605.1. Taxonomy (NCBI): domain Eukaryota; kingdom Viridiplantae; phylum Streptophyta; class Magnoliopsida; order Solanales; family Solanaceae; genus Solanum; species Solanum gracilifrons. The sequence goes on along the minus strand of JAJOOH010010165.1, from coordinate 8,048 downwards.
TTAATCTAAGATAATAATTAATATTATTGCTTTCAAAATATTGGATTAAAATTGACTTAAAATGACTTTGTTATGTATATTTTTACGGTTTACTCATAATAGCATGTTAGAGGTGCTTATAACTCTGCAATTTTATTTTATTAATATTAAAAATAATAATTAATAATTAATTATTTATATAAAATTAGTTCCAAAATTTTAAAATTAAATCCTATATTATCTTTCATTGTTAATTTATAGGTATTACTAAAGAACAAAATTTATGATATATTTTAAAAAGGCTAAACAAATAAAAATAAGAGACTCATAGTAAATCAAAGGAATAGAAGATGATCCCTTTTTTTCATCTATCAAAATAAAATTTTGAATTGAAAATAATTTAATTTAGTTGTGATTCTTTTAAATTTGTCGCTGAAATTTATTTTTTGTGCATTTTTATTTAATTAAATGAAAATAGTCTTATTTTGCAGGATTGAACCCGAGAGGAGTGTGCTAAAGAGGATGCAATATAATTTGTTAATTATATTTAGATTTTAGTTCAAACTTCAAAGTAGAATCATAATTTTTAATACTAGATTTAAATTTAAATTTGATACATGGATTTAAAATCAATCAATTAGTACAAATATCAAGTACACTCTACATGATGGTATTGATCTTCATTATACTATGAGAGGGAGAAGTTAGAATTGTTTGATTTCTTCGAAGAACATTATTTCACTACACATAAATTAGGGTAAAATTAATTTTATTAGCATCATGTGTTTATAACATATGCATTTTTATTATTCAATAATAATTCATATTAGTTATTTTTAAATTATAAAATTAATACATTTTAAATATCCGCGCATCGCTCGGGCACGTATACTAGTATATGATAAGAAAAGTAGTACCTTGACTTTAAATTGATCATTATATAAGACAAACTTTTCATCATTACGTAATAAAAATTCAAATAGTAACATTGAAAGCAAAAATTATATTTAAACTAATAATATCATACAAGTAACAAGATAGAAAAAGACTCAAAATTTTTGATTCCTCCGATCAACCTAGAAGCCTAAACCCTAATTTTGCCTACTTTTTTCAAATGGCCGCCATGGCCACCGGCCAACCTCCGCCAGTTGAGGTTGGCCAAACGCAGGTTTTCTTGGAGGAGAATAAAAAATCATATGCACACACTCTCGCAGCACCAAAAACACAACATTATAACATACAAATTAAACCTTTAACATATTTGCATGGGGAACCAAAGCTAGTATGGGAGGAGGAAGAGGTACAACAAATGATCATAAATAAGGACTTACAATAGGCAGTGATTGAGAAATTCTCTTATGGATGGCCGGATATTCAAGAGTTGAGGAAATTAATACCAAAACAATGTGACTTAAAAGGGGAAGTGAACATAGGGCTTTTGAGTAACAGATATGTATTGATAAGGGCCTCATTGCTCGAAGATTATGTGAAACTGTTATCAAAACCTCAATTTTATATCAGGCATAATAATTGGTCTTATCCAATGAGAACCCTGAAGTGGGATCCACTATTTGATCCAGAGGAGGAAACAACCACCGCGATAGCTTGGATATCTTTCCCATCATTGCCACCAAACTTTTTTGGCAAGGAGACAATTTTTTCTATGGCAGCAACAGTTGGAAGACCTCTACAAGTAGATCTGGCAACACAAAATAAAACTAGGCCTAGTTGTGCAAGGGTGAAGATTGAGGTGGATCTTTTGGGAGAATTCCCAAAAAGAATTAACATTGGAATGAGGAGAAAGACGGGGGAAATCATGGAAAAATGGGTGACAATCAAGTACGATTATGTTCCAAAATATTGCAAAACAAGCAAGCTCCAGGGACACGATGAGAAAGACTGCTATGTCATTCATCCAGAACTTTTCCCACAAGAAGAAAAGAAAGAGGAGAAAGAGTTGGCGCAGGAGAACAAAGAAGGAAAGGGGGTAAAAGATGATCAAGCTATTGGAAAAGGTGCAAAGGGCAATTTACAGGAACAAGGTGCCAGAGCCCACGAGGAATGGGTACAAAAGGGATTATTATCATCAAAGAAAAAAAACAGAACAAGTCTGGAATGTAAGAACACAAGAAGAATATAAAATAGAGGTGGCTACAAAAAACAAATTTCGAGCATTAGAAGACACACACTTTGGAAAAGACGATAACAAAGAGGAAAGAACAGATGATAAGCGAGTTACACTCCTACAGAATGAAGCGGAGGGCAAGGAGAGTCAACCATCAAAGCAGAAAACAGTAACAAAACTAAGCAGAAGAAGTGAGACAAGATCCACAAATTTTCATCTGAATGAGACCAAGATAGATTTGGAGCAAAGCTGCAACTCAAAAAATTTGTTTGTACAAGAAACAGGTAACAATGGCACACAACTGGAGGCAAAGACAAACTTTGATAATGAAAACGAGGGGGGGGGAAATAGCACATTTACTGGAGAAGGAAGATGTTTTGACAAATAAAGAACCAACAATTAATTTTCCTAACGTCTAACATAGATAAGCTACAGCCACATGAGATTAAAGAAAAATTAGATACAGAAGAAGAAGAAGAGAGCATGGATGCTAATATACACCACATCAGCAGGGAAGGAGATCTATCCCCAAGACAAATATCAGGAAGAATGTTTTCTTGGTTGAATTACTTTCCAAAAGTGAAAGCTACTTTACCAATTTTTGTTTAGATCGGGTCTTTTAGACCTTACCAATATTTATTTTTATTTTTTTGCTTTGTTTCTTTGGGGCCATGGGCTTTGTACAGGATTATGATTCATTTTCATAAAATAAAAAAATAAAAAAAGTAACAAGATACTAATAGTTAATAACTATCCAAACAAGTTGTAACAAATGCAACCATTAACATATTGAGTATAATTTGTTAGTCTCATCAATGAAATCTGCGGAGTATAGAAATATTGTTTTTGACGAAAATGGATTCTTGAAATAGAAAAGGTTCCGTTCAGTCACAGTTAAACGTCTCAACTACGAATGAGCTCACTTCTCTGCCACCAGCGGCTTCTCTCTTCCTGCAAAGACCTCACCTTTCTTCTCCAAATTCATGCTCGTATAATCACCTCAGGCTTTAGTTTCAACATTTCCACCACAACCCATCTCATAAATTTATACTCTTCCTTCAAAAAATGCGATTTTTCTCGCACCCTTTTCGATTCTACACCAAACCCACCTGTAATTTTGTGGAATTCAATGATCAGAGCTTATATCAGAACAAATCAGCATCAAGAAGCTCTGAAAATGTACAGTTCAATGTTGGAAGAAAAGGGTATTCACCCGGATAAGTATACATTTACTTTTGTGCTGAAAGCTTGTACTGGAATATCTGATTTTGAAAAGGGTATCAAGATTCATGAAGAGATAGTGAATAGGAATCTTGAAAATGATGTCTTTATTGGGACTGGGATTATTGATATGTATAGTAAAATGGGTGATTTGGAGAGTGCAAGGAAAGTGTTTGATAAAATGCCTGACAAGGATGTTGTAGTTTGGAATGCAATGATTTCTGGGGTTGCACAGAGTAAAGAGCCGGTTAAGGCTGTTGATCTTTTCAAGAAGATGCAATTTGTTTGTCAAATTAATCCTAGTTCAGTGACGTTATTGAATTTGCTTCCTGCAGTTTGTAAATTAATGGATATGAGGGTGTGTAGGTGTATACATGGTTATGTGTATAGGAGAGTGTTTCCAGTTTCGGTTTATAATGCGTTGATCGATACGTACTGCAAATGTAATTATTCTAATGTTGCTCGTCGAGTTTTTGATGAGTTGAGGGGGAAAGATGATGTTTCATGGGGTACAATGATGGCAGGTTATGCATATAATGGGAACTTTTATGAAGTTTTGGAATTGTTTGATTGCATGAAGAGGATAGGCTTGAAGATGAGCAAAGTAGCAGCTGTAAGTGCATTGCTTGGTGCTGGTGAAATGGGTGATTTAGAGAGAGGGATAAAAATTCATGAATGGTCAATTCAAGAAATGATTGATTCTGACGTTATGATTTCTACTTCTTTGATGACAATGTATGCAAAGTGTGGAATGCTAGACAAGGCTAGAGATCTGTTTTGGGGAATTGGGGAAAGAGATTTGGTTGCTTGGTCTGCAGCAATAGCTGCTTTCTCACAATCAGGATATCCTCAAGAGGCGATCTCTCTGTTTCGAGATATGCAGAATGAGTATTCACAGCCAAACAATGTTACTCTGGTGAGCGTAATCCCAGCCTGTGCTGAGCTAAGGGATGTGAGATTAGGAAAGAGTGTCCACTGTCATGCCATCAAAGCCAGTATGGATTCTGATATTTCAACGGGAACTGCCTTGGTTTCCATGTATGCTAAGTGCAACCTGTTTACTTCTGCACTTTATATTTTCAATAAGATGCCACTAACTGAGGTAGTGACATGGAATGCTCTAATTAACGGGTATGCCCAAATTGGTGACTGCTATAATGCATTAGAAATGTTTTGCCAATTAAGGTTATCTGGATTATACCCAGACCCTGGGACAATGGTTGGTGTACTTCCAGCTTGCGCCTCCCTTGGTGATGTACGCTTGGGGACGTGCCTTCATTGTCAAATTATCAGATACGGGTTTGAGTCAGACTGTCATGTGAAAAATGCTCTAATTGACTTGTATGCCAAATGTGGAAATTTATCTTTGGCTGAGTTCATGTTCAACAAAACTGAGTTCTCTAAGGATGAGGTGTCCTGGAACACAATGATTGCAGGATACATGCATAATGGACTTGCAAAAGAAGCCCTTTCCGCATTCCATTCCATGAAATTTGAATCATTTCAGCCCAATGTGGTCACACTTGTGAGCATCCTGCCTGCGGTGTCACATTTGACATACTTGAGAGAGGGCATGACTATACATGCCTACATAATCAAGAGTGGCTTTCAGTCCCATAAGCTTGTAGGGAATAGTCTTATCGATATGTATGCCAAATGTGGTCAACTTGACCTATCCGAGCGTATATTTGAGGAGATGAAGAACACTGACAGTGTTTCTTGGAATGCTTTACTTACAGCATATTCTATGCATGGGGAAGGTGATTGTGCTCTTTCTGTTTTCTCTCTAATGGAAGAGAGAGACATCGAAGTTGATTCTATATCCTTCCTTAGTGTCTTGTCTGCCTGCAGACATTCAGGCTTGGTTGAAGAAGGAAGGAAAATATTCCACTGCATGCGTGACAAATATAACATTGAACCAGATGTGGAACACTATGCCTGTCTGGTAGACATGTTAGGACGTGCTGGCTTGTTTAATGAAATTATGGATCTACTCAACACAATGCCTATGGAACCAGATGGTGGAGTTTGGGGGGCCTTGTTGGATGCATCTAGAATGCATTCTAATATTGAGATAGCAGAAGTTGCTTTGAAGCATCTTGTCAAAATTGAGCGAGGAAATCCAGCTCATTATGTGGTATTATCAAGTTTATATTCTCAATCTGGTAGGTGGAACGATGCAGTTCATACTAGAGTAAAAATGAATGAAATTGGATTGAGAAAGAATCCAGGCTGTAGTTGGGTTGAGGTGAAGTAGGGGACATTAAATTTTGTGCAAGTGCAATAGAGATGGCCATTGGTATTATTCTTTGTTGACCTGGTCTGATGGTGGCAATCCAACTGGTGAAGAATCTCCATGATTTTGCAGGTTACTTACAACTTCAAGGTTGATCTCTAATATCTGCAAAATATGGCAAGCTTCAAGCTCCACCCCTCCAGAGCTCCACCTATAAATTGTAGGATCTACAACTGATCATATGGCTCCTACAGTTGAGGGGAAACAAAACATGCTTCATAATAATTACTTCCTCCGTCCTATTTTATGTGATGTCTGACTGGGCACGAAGTTTAAGAAAACAGTAATGCCTTCTGAAACTTGTAGTCTAAAACAAGCCATATCTATTTGTGTGGTTTTAACCTTTAAGTCATCTCACTAAGGGTAAAATGGAAGTTTAAAGTTGATTTGTTTCTAAATATAGAAGGTTTAATTTTTTGGGGACAAATTAAAAAGAAAAGTGTATAGCATGTATTGGGACGGAGGGAGTTTATGAAGACATGATTCTTAGGTGAAAACGTGAAAAAGGTCTTACATTTCTTCCTGAAGGAGGAACTAGAGCTACAACTAATATTTAATCGTGTGGGACCTTAATGTTTTCAACGTTGGAAAGGATAACCATGTGGTTTACTTGCTGAAACATGACCCGAAGCAAGACGAAATCTGCAAATGGTGGGATATACAACATCTCAATTTTTTATGTTAATTTCTGCAACTTCATGTATTCCTTTCTTGCTTTCTCCTTTTGCTTTGTATTTGTCGTGTTTACATGAGTTGATATTTGTCTGTTTCAAGTAAATTTCCTGTGTTTCTACGTTGGGGGTTCATGTAAATAGCAAGTTTTGTATTTAGTTGGGGTTTTACAAGGGGAGTGTTGTTTGAGTTGCGTCTTTCAAATGAATAGTTAAACATGATGGGCACTTATCATATCAACCTCTTTTTTCAAACTTTTTACTAGCTAGATTTCTGCTGTTTTTGAGATAATCTTTTTGTTTCCATAAATTATGTTCGTAGGTGATGTTTGATTGCATCCTTTGAGTAATGCATTCTACCTGTGCTTCTCTCTATTCTTGCGATCTTCTCATTGATTTGTGGTTCTCCAAAGATGCTTGATATCTTCTATTTTGCTTCTATCAAAATAGATGCTAGCTATCTCCGGTTTTGATGGTTCCTTCAACTGATATTAAGATGCTGTTTTCTGTTGCAGGTTCTTCAAAGCTCCCAACTTTCAATTAAAATACAATTACATCTTACATTTTGTAAATTTACATGTGATTTCTGGTTGGAAATTTTGATCTTTTGAACAACCCCATTTTGAGTTTCTCTCTTCAATTGTAGGGACGGGAATCTTTCCCTAATCGTGATGGCGTTGAGGGCTTATGTGAAGCTCCAACTTATAGGCAACATTTTCTGTATTTCCAGCAACAACATAAGTTGGAAATGAAGTACTTTGGGCTGTTTAAAGTTCTGAAGCGAATTGGTGCCGAAATACACCCAGTTCTCCACATTTCTTTGCTCAACAAGTGCATAGGAATGTTGGACCAACAAGTTACCCTACTGCAGTTACAGGGTGATGGTCAACAGGAAAAATCTGTGAACCTTGCGGACAAGGTTCTTATCGGTGAAGGAGGTAATGTTATGACCACGTCAGTTGGGGGCCTCCAGTCCGCAGCCAGGTCATTATTCCTTCAAAGCTGAAAATGTGAGGCACAACAAGTGAATTAGAAGTAAGGTGATGAGACCAACAATTTTTTGGTTGTCCACCCAGTGCCCGGACAGTATTTTAGTCCGACTAAACTGGGATTCGTGCTGTAAAGTCTTACATTGGGGTCAAAGTGTTCCCTAACTAAGGTGACCCCATATCCGGGGCTCAAACTAGAGACCCTTCGAGTACTTTCCATTCCACCACTATCATCGTCTGTAGATGAGACCAACATTAGCTAGAAATAAATTTCTTTGTTCTTTGAGTCGTGTAATTTCTGAATTCTCCTCCCCTAATTATTTTCTGGTTCTCTCTTTCCTTCTAGTGTCCCTCTCTATCAGTGTCTGTATTTTGGGTGTTCCATTGGAGTATCCATATCAAGTGAGTCTATTCTTATTGACTTCATTTCATCTAATTTGCTTGTGTTCTTATAAAATGTTTATAGGTGTGTGTATCAGATTCTTTAAAAGTAATGTATTTTTCGAGGATTCTTTTTTTGGCAACATGTGTTCACACATTCGTATCACTAAGGGGTTGTTTGGTAGAGTGTATAGCAAAAATAATGCTTGCATTAATTATATGTATTAGTAATTCATTGTTTGGTGCATTTTTTCATGCTATGTATAACTAATGTTTAGTTATACACTTTATTGTGTATTGAGGAGTGTATTACTAATACCATGGATTTCTAGGTATTAGTAATGCAAAGGGTTTAATACATGCATTAATATGGTTAAAGACCCAAT
>JAJOOH010010164.1:0-13291 GCA_029582605.1 Solanum gracilifrons | reverse complement strand
AGCGCAAATGTCTTTAACTACGACTAACTTGAATGAAATTCTAATTGGTTGTTAATTCTCAAAACCGCTCCCTTGGGACATGACCCCAACCCTCGGTTGGGTTACTATATTATCGACGATCGTAGACACTCATATCGTAGGATAATGTCGTTGGTCACGATAAGCATCAGTGACACATTTTAAAGTTGTGTGGGCCTAGTCCCAAAGCGGACAATAACATTAGTGAGTTGGGCCGTTATAGGGACTTTTCTACACGAATTTGAATTTAGTCGGGCTCCAATATGAGTACTAGACTATAATGATCCATCCCGACCATTATGGGTAGACCAATGGTGAAAGAAACCGGCCAAGTAACTTTTTGGGTAGAAACTTAAAAATTCTAAGCTAGACGAGTTTTAGATGGAATCCGAACGATGTGAGGTCTAGCAAAATCTGGAAATGGGTTGGGTGATATGTCTAAGCTTTGTTTTTGTATTCTAGTAACTGAGACATTAAAGAACTCATAGGACCATTAAGAATTGAAATTGAGTGACTAAAACCCCATGTATCAAACTTAACGTGAAGGAGATAGCTTGGAATGTCAAGGGTCAAATGTATTGTAATAACCTGTACTTTTCAAACACGTATATGACTAAGTTAACTTCGTATAAAGTGTTTACGCTCAAGCTAGTAAGGTAGTATTTTAGCTTAAATATCTAACTGACCAAGTGCATATAGAATTAAGAGTTGGAAATGGAATAAAATAAGTGAGCTACTTGCTTGACTTTATTATGCTACAAGGTGCATCACCTACTTAAAATGTATGGATCAAATTAGAAGACCAAGCAGGTGCATCACCTACTTAGAATATATGGATCAAATTAGAAGACCAAGCAGGTGCATCACCTACCTAAAATACATGGATCAAATTAAAAGACCAAGCAGGTGCATTACCTACTTTGACTTTTTGACTAGCTTAAAATGGCCAAGTAGGTGCATCACTTGCTTGACCAAATTGTGGTCCAAAAGGATAAACAAGAATCGGCCAAAGAGGAACCTTATAAGATCAAGATTAGCTGATATTCTTCTTTATTTTAACTTACAAAATAAATATTCTAGCAATTCTCTCTCAATCTCTCTCTTAACCTTCAAACAGCCACCCTTATATCTATCTAGGGTTCTTAAAGTTGTCTTTTTAATAAGCCAAGGTAAGTAAAATAATTTATGTGTTTAACTTGATTCTGCCATGGAAGGTTCTGGAAATCATGTTGTTTATATTTGAAGTGTAGGACAGCCCTATCCAAGCTTGGAAGTCCCACTTTCCTAGTATAAGAATTTTCACCAACAAGGTAAGGTCACTGCCCCAGTTTTATCTGTTGGGATGGAGAATTATTTAGGTGTAAAAGTAAAGAAGTCACGGGACAAGGATCAGAAGTCATAAGTTCAATAATTTTCTGTTGCGTTGAAGGATTTTGTGACAGTTTAACGACTGTTTTATATGTATATTACTTGGAGCAGTTGGGTGACCTTATATGATGATTGTATGCAATGTATTTAGGTGGAAATGTCGGGTGTGGTGATACACCATCTATTTAAGAACTGTACGAGCTTACTGCCCATTACGCAATTCACTACTGTTTAACAACGACCACATTCTGATTAGCTGTTACTATTATCTTCATTAGTCATATTGGCACAAAAACAAGGTATGTATGGCTAACAGAACCTTTTTTCGCCTCTAAGGTACAGATCTCTGTCACATGTGTCTTTTATATGAGTCAATAAGATCCTAGGTTACACATGCTAAAAGTGTTCAATTCTTGGATACACAATTTGTTCATATACTGCCAAATGGCTTCATTTGTCTATTTAATCATATACTTCATTTGCTCACATGTTCCTCTCATTGGATATCACTCCCATTGTTTTAATGTATAATGTTACTCTGCATAATCCTTACTTGTTCTAGTTAGTATATAGTTTATATGTTCTAACTTGAAATGTGTACTTGTCCTTATCTTGAATCTGCCCACGTGTCTCATTAGTTCCCATGTTCATGACCCCTATTATTTGATATCGTTTACTAAATATGTTTGAGCCCACAATAAGATTCATTGTGTCATATAAGTTCCAAAGTTAATATTAATAAATTAACGTTACAGCTATTTCTTATGTCATTGTTTCTGCCTCAAATATTTTATTCACATGTCTACAGCACTAGTATATAGTCGCAAATTTCAAAAGAGATATAAACAATCTCAAAGATTAAGGGAATGACATAAACTAAATCTATATAATTATGGGTGGCAGCCCAGGGGCTGAAAGCCTAGCATGGGTCGATCCCGAAAGCAAAGTTGTATAATTATAGGTGGCAGCCCAGGGGCTGAAAGCCTAGCATAGGTCGATCCTGAAAGCAAAGTTGTATATTTATGGGTGGAAGCTCAAGGGTTAAGATACCTAGCATGGGCCAATCCCAATACATGTATTTGTGGGTGGCAGCTCAGGGGTTATAATACCTAGCATGGACCGATCCTAATTTGAATATGTATGAGGAAAGCATCCAAGGGGTTAAAATGCCTAGCATGGGTCATCTTCTTCTACCACTGATCAGTTGGTCATTTGTATGTCTTAAATAGATTATAAATCAAAGAATAGTAAAGAAAAGAATGCAACGTACAGGATTCTATAAGTATAAGCAAAGATGCTCTTTTATCCTTATTTATTCATTTGTTCACGGTAAATGATGTAAAGAACAAAATCCCAAGTGTATAATGTGTTACGTTACCACATGATAATGAACAACCATAAGACACTTGGAAAATAAATATATGGTGTTAATCCATGACTTATAGTTCTATAAGATATTTACTTCTTAATACAGGTGTATAGGTTAAGTATCTTATTAATTCCTTATCTTCTGTTATCAATTGGCCATTTGTTATTTTGCCTTCTTTACATACCAATATATATCTTATATGTACTGACGTCCCCATGAATTGGGGCACTGCATTTCAAAAAATACAGGACATGTGTGATCATCTGAGGCATCTTTTTGTGTATCCAACTGAGAAATTGGTGAGCTCCACTCTTAACTGGACCTATCATGTGTCTAGTGCTCTTTTGGTTATATTTACAATTATAATTTGGGTATGTCGAGGCTCTGTCCTAGCTACTTGATAGTATTACGGACATAGATTCTATACTAGAGGCTTCATAGACATGGTAAAGCTGTTATATGTATTTATAATTTTATTTTTCATTTGTATGAGTTTGGCCAGTTAGAGGTTAAGTATACTAGTTTCTTAGAAACAGTTCTATTTTGCATATAGATTCATATGTTCATTGTAGGTAATTTGTATAGATAGTTCATATGCTACTTGTCTGCCTCACCCTAGCTTGGGGTATGATAAAATGTGGTATTAGGACACTAGGTTCAAGTGTTTTAAGGAGTCTATGTAGCCGTGTCAAGTAGAACTCTACTTATGAATGTGTTGCGCGCCACATTTATAATTAGGGGGCTTCTTGGATATTTAGGAAATATGACATTTCATAATTAAAATAGAGCAATAGAGCTATGTTATAAGAAGTTCATTCCTACTAATACTCTATTTTATGCCGTCCAGAGTAAGCCTACCATTGCTAATGCCCGAGGAAAAAGGTAGCAACCTTTAAGGAAAGGTGTTACAAATTAGGGCTTAGTAGAGCTCGTTTAGGGTTACCCTTTGGGTACACTGTTAGCCACAAATAAGGAGGCTTGTAAAGGTTTGTGTTACTTGCATCTACAGCTGGATTTGCACCATTTGTATCATCACCTGGTTCGCCTAAATTGGATATGAAGGAAGATATTTATATTCTTACATGAAGATTGGTTTCCCAATTCAACTAATATGGCTGCAACAATTTCTAGTGCAACATTTTAGAAAGATACAATTGGTTCTGGAATTTCAGATGTCCTCCGTATGACGCATGCAATGGTTATAGGATCTAATCTAATAGATGATATTCAGTACCTCCTCAGTAATATACCTATAACCTTACATAGATTAGAGATAAAAGTTGAGGAATGACCTAGTTTATATCAGTAAAAAAATGTGGCAGTAACATGATATGATAGGAAAATATACCACAATAGTATTAATTAGAGATACCCCTAGTTAGCCGATAGGGCCTAATTCTTCTATATATCCTTCCGAGTATGATAGTATTTGGGTTTTACAAGATATGTACATATGAGTATGACCACCTAGAATAGGACAACATGTAGATCCCTTTTATGGTTAGAAAACTTTGTGGTGAGTTTTCAATTGTTTTGTATAAAAGTATACACATAATATCTTCTCATTGTGATCTATCTTTTGGTTATATAGGCTTACTATGTGATCAATGATTAAGGCTGAAAATGTTGAATTGCTAACATAAGTTATGATCGGATAGAATATTCAAAGTAGATGAAATCATAGTATCAGTTAATCAGTAGCAGGAGAGTGATCAGTTACATATGAATAAAGGAGAACAATATTTGAATACCATAGAACGAGTGTGTATATAAACCAGGGCTCCTAGCTACGGAGAGATGTGTTGGGTAAGTTTCGTGATAGTAAGAAAGAAAGATGACATATATGTATGAGAAGATGTTACAGAAGGAGACATAAGTTGTACCCTTACTATAAGAAGTTCATGCTAAGAATGTGACAAAAGAAATCTTCAACCTTAACCAGTTGTAAAGATGTACCCAAAAATATTCCCCCAATGAACATTTTGAACTTTTGTCAGATAGAGAAAACATTTTAGTATTAAATTGAATTCTAGACAAGATGGAAATTGAAGGATCAGTTTGATAGAAAATACATTGATCCTAATGTTCTAAACTAGGATGCACTAGTATCATGTGTACAAAAGAACGATTGTTCATTATGCATATGTATAGACTCTCACGAGCTGAATAAAGCTACTACCAAATCAATTTTATATATGCCCACAGTATCGATCAAAGCCTGACTAAGAGTGAGGATGATTAATCATGTGACACTTGTTCTTATTTGGTCACTTGAATGGGAAATGGGTCAGAGCACCCTCATTTATTATGTCATTATGGAAAATCTATCAGCATGACTGTACCTATCTAGCTATGCCAGAGTGGCTAACCCTTAGAATCTATAAAATCCCAAATTTACATATACTTGCATGTATGTGTGTCTGCCCGTAGGTAAGAGCTTATATACCATAGTGCCTTCAAGTTCAACTATTCATTTGCTTATTTGAACCTTTATAACGTACCATACATCGAGACAAAGTTAACCTTTACCTCTTACTCCTACACACAAATTGTAGAGAATTTCTCTTCTATCGTGGACTCAGTGTTTAGATTGACACTGAAGATGAGCAAGTTCCAGCGGTTGGAACACTTAAATGAAGAATTCTTAGGATCTAAAAAGGAGAACATGAAGGAATCAATTGTGTGAGCTTTGATGTGAGTATAGAAACACGAGCAAAACTATCTCAGCCACGATTTAGTATCAGTAGCAGTATGCTTGCACTTATGGTATGGCTAAGAGGTTCTGTAGAATGTCTTGTAGCTTACAAAGGCTTCAGCTGCTTATATAATCATACATGTTACATGTCCTATAGCTCATTTATTCATATGTCATAAGCCCTTTATGGATTATTTTCTAACATATTACATAAGTCATAAACCAATTGCTTTTGGGTGTTATACACTTCATAGAATCCTCACTTATTGCTATATGTTTCATAGTGCCTTGGCCTGTATGTTATATTTCACCGATTACTTGCCACAAATCATTTGTCTATATTTTATGTGCATAGTACATTAGTTTCGCGTATACTATAGGCATCTTAAATTACTTTCTCTTGGGTTATATGTATCACTGATCACTTGTCTGCATGTTATATGCTTCATAGACCATTTTCCTATATGTTACATGCCTCGTGGCTTACTTTCTTAATAGGCCCCACTGTTCATTTGCACATGTGTCATATGCTCACTTCTCTTATTTCATATGTATACTTGTTCACGTGTACCACATATCCATGTGATATAGTTCGCCTAATTCATGTTTCACGACACTTTATTTTATGATTGTGTCTTATAGTATGCTTGTTTATATGTTACATGTTCTCATAGCTTTAGTACTCACGCGTTATGTGTTCATCAAGTCCGTTTTCTCAAACGTGTCTCATGTTTTATAATTCATCAACCCACATAGTACATTTCTATGTTCTCATTGTCCATATGTCATATGTCTATTAGGTTTACTTGTAGCGCCTTTTCGTGCTGATTTTCTTACGTGTCATAGACTCTGTGACTTATTTATTCACATGTCTATGCCTCTTTGTTTTTTATTTACATAAGTATTAAACATGTTAGGGTAAAGTTTCACTATACTATGGTGAGGTGGGGATCAAACTTAAAGGGTTGGGCATATGAATTTTAGCACAACATTTACCCATGGATAGATGGCTAAGCAGAGTGCCATACTCAGATATAAAACATAGAAAATTTAGAGTTTACATAACTGTGTGTTCTTACAAAATTCACATGTGAAAGACATCATTAGATTCGAAAAGAAAAGGATAGTGGAGACCTCAATAACATTAAGGATTTTGGTGCAGAATTGGCTAAGTTGCTTATGAAGTTGACTTACATCAATAATTAGATTCAGTACACCTAGTATTTCATGTGTACATGCTATCAAAATGTATGGGAGATATATCTTTTGTCGTGCCATTTGGAGATATTGAAGTCAAGGAGGATCTATCATTTGAAGGGGTACCCATATCCATTCTAGACCATTAGGTTAGGAAGTCAAGAACTGAGAGATGTAGACCTTGTCAGAATAATATGTAAAAGACATAGGGTTGAAAAAGTCACTTAGAATCAAGGACTCTCTTAAGTCCACGTATCCATAATTGTTACAAGAATCGAATATCATCTTTTATTATATGTATCTACTCACTTGTTCATTGGCTTATTTCTTAGTGGCTCACTTGTTATTTTTCTTACATGTCATATGCCCTGATGGGTAATTAATATTTACGATTCCCGAATTTCAAGTGTTTCAATTCAGGTTAGTGGGAAAAAAAGGGAAAAGGTATGTCACGTTGTACATAATTGTTTCACTTGATTATATGTGACCAAGAGGAGCCTTACTAACAATTTTATTGTTTCATGTGTTATACATGATGAACCGTCTTGTGAGGCTTGCATATATTCTGGTCAGTCAATAAAATTGGAATAGTCCTGCCTACAAAGGAAACATATGCAAAAAATTTGAAAAATTCTATGGTCATCAACATTGTCTCGAGCTACACCTCTCATTTGAGGATGAATGATCCTAATAGGGGGATGATGTAATAACATGTACTTTCCAAACACGTATATGACTAAGTTAACTTCGTAAAAAGTGTTTACACTCGAGCTAGTAGGTAGTGTTTTAGCTTAAATATCTAAGTGACCAAGTGCATATGGAATTAAGAGTTGGAAATGGAATAAAATAACTGAGTTGCTTGCTTGACTTTATTATGCTACCAGGTGCATCACCTACTTGAATGTATGGATCAAATTAGAAGACCAAACAGGTGCATCACCTACTTAGAATGTATGGATCAAATTAAAAGACCAAGCAGATGCATCACCTACTTAGAATATATGGATCAAATTAGAAGACCAAGCAGGTGCATCACCTACCTAAAATACATGGATCAAATTAAAAGACCAAGCAGGTGCATCACCTACTTGAATTTTTCTACCAGCTTAAAATGGCCAAGTAGGTGCATCACCTGCTTGACCAAATTGTGGTCCAAAAAGATCAGTAAGAGTCGACCAAAGAGGAACCTTATAAGATCAAGATTAGCTGATATTCTTCTTCATTTTAACTAACAAAATAACTATTCTAGCAATTCTCTATCAATCTCTCTCTTAACCTTCAAACAACCACCTTTATATCCATCTAGGGTTCTTAAAGTTGTCTTTTTAATAAGCCAAGGTAAGTAAAATAATTCATGTGTTTAACTTGATTCTGCCATGAAAGGTTCTAGAAATCATGTTCTTTACACTTGAAGTGTAGGACAACCCTATCCAAGCTTGAAAGTCCCACTTTCCTAGTATAAGAATTTTCGCCAACAAGGTAAGGTCACTGCCCCAGTTTTATCTGTTGGGATGGAGAATTATTTAGGTATAAAAGTAAAGAATTCACGGGACAAGGATCAGAAGTCATAAGTTCAATAATTTTATGCTGCGTTGAAGGATTTTGTGACAGTTTAATGGTTGTTTTATATGTACATTACTTGGAGCAGTTGGGTGACCTTATATGATGATTGTATGCAATGTATTTAGGTGGAAATGTCGGGTGTGGTGATACACCATCTATTTAAGAACTATACGAGCTTACTGCCCATTATGCATTTCACTACAGTTTCACAAGGACCACATTCTGATTAGCTGTTACTATTAGCTTCATTATGTACTTATATTGTAATTATGACCTTCAAGGAAAGACTGAGTTTTTGTAGTCATATTGGCCCAAAAATAAGGTTTGTATGGCTAAAAGAACCTTTTTTCGCCTCTAAGGTACAAATCTATGTCACATTTCTCTTTTATGTGAGTCAATAAGATCCTAGGTTACACATGTTAAAAGTGTTCAATTCTTGGATACACAATTTGTTCATATACTGCCAAATGGCTTAATTTGTTTATTTAATCATATACTTCATTTGCTCACATGTTCCTTTCATTGGAAATCGCTCCCATTGTTTTAGTGTATAATGTTACTCTACATAATCCTTACTTGTTCTAGTTAGTATATAGTTTATATGTTCTAACTTGAAATGTGCACTTGTCCCTATCTTGAATCTACTCACGTGTCTCATTATCCCTCATATTCATGACCCCTATTATTTGATATCGTTTACTGAATATGTTTTAGCCCACAATAAGATTCATTGTGTCATATAAGTTCCAAATTTAATATTAGTTCATTAAGGTTACAACTGTTTCTTATGTCATTGTTGTTGCCTCAAATATTTTATTCACATGTCTACATCACTAGTATATAGTCCCAAAGTTCAAAAGAGTTATAAACAATCTCAAAGATTAAGGGAATGACATAAACTAAATCTATATAATTATGGGTGGCAGCCCAGGGGCTGAAAGCCTAGCATGGGTCGATCCCGAAAGCAAAGCTGTATAATTATGGGTGGCAGCCCAGGGGCTGAAAGCCTAGCATGGGTCGATCTCGAAAGCAAAGTTGTATATTTATGGGTGGCAGCTCAAGGGTTAAGATACCTAGCATGGGCCGATCCCAATAGATGTATTTGTGGGTGGCAGCTCAGAGGTTATAATAACTAGCATGGACCGATCCTAATTTGAATATGTATGAGGAAAGCATCCAAGGGGTTAAAATGTCTAGCATGGATCATCCTCTTCTACCACTAATCAGTTGGTCATTTGTATGCCTTAAAAAGATTATAAATCAAAGAATAGTAAAGAAAAGAATGCAACGTACAGGATTCCGCAAGTGTAAGCAAAGATGCTCTTTTATCCTTATTTATTCATATGTTCACGGTAAATGATGTAAAGAACAAAATCCCAAGTGTATAATGTGTTACCTTACAACGCGATAATGAACAACCATAAGACACTTGGAAAATAATTATATGGTGTTAATGCATGACTTATAGTTCTATAAGATACTTACTTCTCAATACAGGTGTATAGGTTAAGTACCTTATTAATTCCTTATCTTCTGTTATCAATTGGCCATTTGTTATTTTGCCTTCTTTACATACCAATATATGTCATATATGTACTGAAGTCCCCATGAATGGGGGCACTGCATTTCTATAAATGCAGGACATGTGTGATCATCTCAGGCATCTTTTTGTGTATCCAACCGAGGAATTGGTGAGCTCCACTCTTAATTGGACCTATCATGTGTCTAGTGCTCTTTTGGTTATATTTATAACTATAATTTGGGTATGTCAGGGCCCTGTCCCGGCCACTTGATAGTTGTACGGACATAGATTCTATACTAGAGGCTTCATAGACATGGTAAAGTTGTTATATATATTTATAGTTTCATTTGTCATTTGTATGAGTTTGGCCAGTTGGAGGTTTAGTATACTAGTTTCTTAGAAACAGTTCTATTTTGCATACTGATTCATCTGCTCATTGTAGGTCATTTTAAAGATAGTTCATATGCTACTTGTCTGCCTCACCCTAGCTTGGGGCGTGACATGTATTATTGCAAACTAAAGACTTTTTTTTTGGGGGGGTTAGTAATCGTGTAATCTGATTTAGTTGTAAAGATTCCGTTGGAGTTGATGGACCAGTAAGATTTGTCAACACCTAATTCAGGATTGACTGGAATGGTGATCAAAGCTTTATCGGTAATATTAATTGTCCTAGACGAAGGAAAGCTTGGACCAATCTCATTCATCATCATTCCAGAGGTAATCAAAACCAAGGTTCTCTTCATCTTTATTAAAAGGTCCATGAATAATTTGTCTAAGTGGTGGAAGGGAGGGGATCCAACGAGAATGTCAACAATTAATGGATTTGCCCGTGGAAAGGATCCAAGGTATGACCTTGGAAAAAATATTTTTACCGCAAATTATGTTTATTCCAAATAAAAGAGGTAGAGGGGGTAATTTTACGAAGACTATGAATATCCACGAGGGTCCAAGCCGATAAGGTGGAGTGGTTAGTGAGGAGTTTTCAAGCAAGACTAGCAAGAAGGGCCGTATTTTTCTCACAAGTTTTTAAAGGCCTAATCCTCCACACTATTTAGGAGTCATAATAGTGTTCCAAAAGATATAGTGAAACTTATTTCTATGGATATTTGTTCCCCATAGAAAGTTCCTGTGAATTTGATCAATATGGTGGCAAGTTTTCATAGATAAGGCAAAATATTGCTTGCATAAATTAGACAGGGATAGCGTTAAGCATAGTTTGAGCTAAAATCAGTCTTTCTGTTCGGGTAAGAAAATTTGTTTTCCAGGACAAAAGCTTGTTCATCATATTGTCTAAGATATAATTAAAGTCAGAAGATTTAAATTTTTGATTAAGAATGGAGAAATCAAGGTATTTTCCAAAGTGGTTGGAGAAATGAATTTGAAATATAGTTTAACCAAGATAGGAATTGAGAGGGTATAGTTGTTTGAATAGATGGCCTTGGACTTTAAAGAATTAATTTTTTGGGCAGAAAGTTTGCAAAAGTAATCCATATAGGTATACATATTAGAAACATATCGGGTATTAGCTCTAGCTATAAGGGTGAGGTCATCGGCAAAAAATAAGTGGGATAGGAGGGTCCTCAAGGGTTGAGGTAACAGGGTCCCCCAGTTTAAGATATCAACTTGATAGTTAATGTAATTAGAAAGGAGTTTCATAAAAAGAATGAAGATGTAAAGTGGCATTGGATCACCTTGTCTTATACCTCGAGATGGAGAGCAATAGTTAATTCGAGTACCATTTAATAAGATCGTAATATTAGAGGAGGTGATGCAACTCATAATGAGTTTGATAATTTTTGGAGTAAATTTAAAATAGACAAGGGTTCGATAGATAAAGGACCATTTAAGACGGTCAAAAGTTTTCTCTAACCGATTTTTTAAAAAAGTAGGTAGTATTTTTAAATTTCGAAATCTAGCAAAATTAGGTGTTATTTAGATTTTCGAGACTGGATTGAGTTGGAAGATATGATTGCAGTATTCACGGACTGATTTTCCTACTATGTCGGTGTTTTGAAAGGTTTAAATGAGAATAAAACTTGACAGTAATTTCAATATCCTGAAGTCTTTTGATAGCATTGATAATGCTAGTTCTATTAAAAATGTTGTGGTCAATGGTAAAAATTGGAGATATGGATAATGATATCGGTAATCCAATTATTATTATCGTCTTTAAAGTAATAGATTTTATTCCTTCTCCTTCTATTAAGGACATATAGGTGATAGAAGTTGGTATTAGCATCACCATCGTTAATACAATTTACTCTTGATCTAATTTTCCAAAAATCTTCTTCAATTTTTAAGCAATCTTCTTAGGTAAGAGATTGTTCAAGTTTCTGATGGAAACTACTATAGGAATAAGCTTTGTAATTTTGGATACCCTCTGGTCTTCTTAAGATCCTATTTTTTTGTGAAAAATGTTAACCAAAAATAAGTTTGTTCAAAGTAGAATAAGCCTCAGTTTGGAAGATAGGAATAGCTTCAGGAAGTTTTCTGTCCTGCCAACAACTGGAGACACGTTTTTAAATTGCGGATATCGATTCAATATTTCTCAAGCTTGAAGGGTCTTATAGTAGGAGGCCAGTACGGATTGATAAGGCGAATAATGTTACAATTAACAATACAAGATCAAAATCTAGTACTTTTATTAATATTGATATTTTTCTCTCCCCGCAATAAGCCAAAGACCATCAAAACAGGAAGCAATATTTTCTAAATTAGTCTGAAGAATTCTACGGTAGTCTAACTTAGTACTAGCGTAGATAGTAATAAACCACCAATTTTTACCACTAGAAAATACCTAAATCATGGCATGTAGTCTGTTTTATGTGGTTCAATGTCACCATGCTCGAAATCCAAAGCAGAACTATTCCCCTGATCTTCCTTGGGCTTGAACCTCATAGTACGTAGTTATCAAATATGAATTCATTTTTAAGATCTAAGTGGTTCGATCTCTAGATTTGTCCCCAGTAAGGCAACCATGCAGGGGCTATGATCTCCGTAAAACTTCTCTTAAATTTATCATTGTTTGTACCCACCCCTAGCAGAGGCGTATCTAGAGGGGGTGCCGTGGGTTGCTCAAACCCGTTGGTGGCCTAAGGCCAAAATCAAACTAGAGGCCTTAAAAAAAAATTATAAATATTTTTATTTTAAATCTATTTTTATAGCTTTTTGAGATGCAAAGTTGTTAATAATTTTTGTGTAGTCAATCTCTTCTAATAATTCTTTTTTAATCGATAATATAGCCAAACCACTTAATCTTTATTGAGACATTATCGATCTTAAATAATATTTTATTATTTTTAATTTTGAAAAACTTCTTTCGGCTGAGGCGACTGTTACAGGAATTATTAACATTATTCTATAAGCAATGTACGCATTTGGAAAAGAATCAAGTCTTTTTATTTGATTGAGTATCTCAATTAGAGTATTGTCTTCTACTTTTATGATTTCCCTTAACACTCTTAATTCAGAAAATAAGTCTAAACCGTCAATATCGGAGTGAGTATTATGTTTTAAGGAACATTCAAGTTTAAGACAATATTTTTTCAAATTCTCATCA
>JAJOOH010010163.1:0-14540 GCA_029582605.1 Solanum gracilifrons | reverse complement strand
TCAAAAGGGATGATGGAATAGTCGATCCCTTTGAAATTAAAATCTGGAAACCTTGCCCTTATCACGACGACATAGATCACAACATTGGAATGTGCCTCGGGTTCAGCTATGATGTGGAATCCCTAATCAACATGGGAAGGATCCAAGTTGAGTTTCTCCCACGATCGACCATGCGGCAGCTAGAATGCTTTGACTAGTTAGAAGAAGAAGCATTGATAAAGGAATAATCTATGTTTTATGATTTTTGTCGCATGTTTTCAATTTCCTTGTAATAAGAAGAATGAATAAATGAAAACCAAATTCCTTTTGTATGCGAACTACATAGGGCCTGAATTCTCAAAAATGAGATGCGTAGGTAGCCTTTCAAGGCCCGGTCCCTATCCTTTTAAAATGTTCTTTCCCCCCCTTTCATTCTACAAGAGAACGCTGAATTGACATCAACAGATACCGAGAGATGCAACAAGAAGGCCTTAGCTCAACGTAGTTCAACCTTTCTGGGTCGCTAGTCTCAAATAAAATTAGCAAATTCCTGCTTATTCAAAAAATCAGTCCCCATTATTTGTGGGTTAACGTGTCCTCAAACGAAGCAACTCTTATGTGTTTATATGCCTTCTATATGATATTTTGCACCATGTTGTCACGAATCAAAACTAACAAATTTGCCTTTGAGTTGTTTTTCTGCTACAAGTACTTAGAAGTGGTCTGTGTCGATAAGCTGTCTGATCATCCTTACTTCACCAGATCTAAGGCTCTTAAAGGTTCCTTCCCTCATCAAAGCTCACAGAAAGGAAAGACAGCAACGGGTGATAACGATGAAGAGATTCGTCTAACTGATGTTATCGTGGCTTAGGCCATTATCGCTGATCAGAATGAATTAATTAGGCAAGTGATGCAGCAAATCACGGAGTTAAATGCTGAGGCGCAGAGGAAGCAAGATCCACCGAATCCAATTCTTTTTGTTAACCCTCTAGATGAAGGAAGGCCTTCACTCCACTTCCCTCATCCAACTTCGAGAAAGGAATATGCTCAGAACCCATTCCCGAACCCATCTCAAAATTATCCCATCATTGATCTAACCGCCTCAAACACCCATCATGCCTCCGCTTCCCACCAAGCACCACTTTGCACTCATAATACCAATATTTATACCTTCAGTGCTCCTTAAAATGCCAACCCACAAGCTTGCCCTATCCAGTAAAACTAGAATGTCAATAATCCGTAAAACTCCCCCCCACCACAAAAATCAGCACACCAATCCCCAAAATTAACAATCCCCTTAAACTTCCTAGACTCTCTCCAGCGCTCCACCCCTACCTCAAAAAACCGCTTTCCAAATCCCGGTCCCAAATGAGCCTTGATGTTATTCTCACTAGAAGAACTACGATCTAATGCGGAAATCAAAGACGAAAAGTAAAGATAAATAGATTGACACAAGAAAAGGAAATCAAAAGAAACCTAAATGTATATTAAACCTAAAGACCTCAATCGATGGAACCACAATCAAGCACCGAATCTCTTACGATGACCTCAAGGGAATCGATATCCCAAGCAACCAACGTTTCTAACAAAAGGCAACAAAAGCTTAACCAAGATCTCAACACTCAGACATGAGTTTTCAGGTTTTAACATCAATAATAATCTGAGCCTAAAATGAACCCCAAGCTAGTTATTTATAGTTTTAGAAATAAAGGGCTCAAAAGTGACCCGAAATGCCAAAGGGCAAGCTGGGTCGGGTCGCCTAGTGGATTGGGCAATGCACCGACCCAGTTGGTGAGTAATCCTGCGTGGTCTTTCAGCTTAGCCACGTTCTGGAACAATTAGCGAGCTGGGGTCATCGCCTAGGGACCTGGGCGATCTGCCGATTGGCTCTGGCTCACCAAAGTGTCAAGCTGCAACTTTCAAGGCGTGGAATCCCTTGTTTGATGTAAATACCATCTCAAGCACCTCCATTTTCATGAATAGACCCTGCATCCTCTGAAGGTCTTGAGCCTGGATCCTCGTAAATGGCCTTGATGTAATCCGTTTTACATCATTCTTTCCTTCTTGAAAAGAATTTGTCCTCAAATTCGACGGATCCTCATCGGCAATAGTTGGGAAGGGTGACAAGTCGCACACATTGAAATTGTTGTGCACTTGGTATTCTGGCGGAAGGGCAACCTTGTAGATATTGTCGTTGAGCCGCTCTAGTACTGGAAATGGTCCATCACCGCTCGGCATCAACTTAGTCTTGCGATGGGTGATAAATTGATGCTTGCGAAAGTGAACCCACACAATGTCACCTGGTTCAAACACGATCCTCTTACGAACTTTGCTGGCCTTTTTGGCTACATCTTTGTTTTTCTTTTCTAAGCGCAGCCGCACCTTTCATGAAGCTTGTTCATGGCTTCAGCTCGTTTACTACCATCTAAGCTTAACATGACATCTTGAGAAAAAGGAGTGAGATCTAAAGGGCTGAGGGGGTTAAAACCATAAACCACTTCAAACGGAGTCATGCCAATAGTTCTATGAATAACTCGATTATATGCAAATTCAGGCAAATGTTCCTCCCATGAGGCCAACGTCCCATGCACTACGGCACGAAGCATAAAACCCAAGGTTCTATTAACAACTTCCGTTTTGCCATCTGTTTGTGGATGACAAGAAGTTGAGAACAACAACTTAGTACCAAGTCTACCCCACAATTCCCTCCAAAAGTGACTAAGGAATTTTGGATCCCTATCACTTACAATGGTTTGAGGAATGCCATGCAATTTAACAACATGCTCAACAAACAAAGATGCTACGTTGGAAGCATCATCACATTTATGACATGGAACGAAATGAGCCATCTTTGAAAATCGATCAGTCTCCTGGAGCTCCGTGAGTTTCTATGCAATCTGATGCTCATCCTCATCACTCATCAGCTCCTCCTCATCTGTCTACTCGGCCAAGTAATCATCGAACCTCTCAACTTACACATAATCATCACCAACACTCGCAGGTATCTCAGGTTGCACTACAGATGTAGGCTTACCTCATGGCATCATTGGCGGCATAGAGGTTGATGCATCTTGTAGGGGAACCTCCCCTCATAATATTGAAATATCAGTAGACCAAAGTTGGTCTACATATTCTGACAAGGTAGAAAGCTCACCTCTCATGACATCTAGTGCACCAAAACTATCCTCGACCTTCTCCTAGGCCTCTAATCTCACAGTGAGGTAATACAACCTCACTCCATGGTCCTCAAATAACCCCTCACACCCAGTCACCATGTCTCTCAAAGGAGAAAAGGCCTTCTCAATACCCCTATAAATTAGCCTGGGGAAGTCCCTCTCAACCATCGTGGCTGAACATCTATCGACCGAGCAAGACTATCCATTTGATATATTAGGGTATGAGTCAATGGGGATGTGTAATAGGAGTGGGGGTAGGTGCAGCAGAAGCAACAACAAATAGAAAAAGTTAGTAGCAGGAGTAATAGTAAGGGAGGCATAGTAGAAGAGGAAGGTATACCTGCCTACTCCACAAAAGGAGAAGGTATACTAGCCTCAAATGATACAACAACTAGTTCCAGTACAGGTGTAGTATGTGGTGGTGGTGGATTCCTTCGAACTGCATCGTTTCATAAATATTCATCCGTAATTCTCCTAATGTCACTGGAAGAGGGTAGTGCGATCCGCATATTAGACTTCCCCTGAAAGGGAACTCCTTATCTCTCGCACAACTGAAAAATGAGAATTGGAAATGCAAAAGATGTATGCTCTTGCCCGGCTCGTAGCAACATCTCCTTTATAATGATAGTTACGACATTGATCTGCTCCTTGTCGATGATACTGCCCACTAGCACTATTTTAGGATGCCGAATGATTGATTCATTCTGAGACGGCATGATGTTGTTGTTGATAACCCAAACCAATACTAAGCCACAATGTTTTAATATTTCTTATCTATCTTTGCACCATCAACCATGTATGGCGGAGAGGCATTAGATATCAATGGGGTCAAGCACCCCTTCAAAGCATCAAGCTCCCGACGCATCCAGATATGGTATGTATTAGAACCACGTAGGACTGTGTTAATTTCACTCACATTACATTATACAATTTTCCCGGAACTTCTACTTCATCCAAGGTTTCTTGAGAGTGACATTTCTCCTCTTAGGTAGGGCCTTGGCATAAGCGTCATAGAACTCCCTAAGCCACTTTGCCACAAAGGGATTCCTGAGCTTTGTGAACTTCTCAAATTTATGAAACTTTATTGTTTCTCATATAGCTGGGTAATCGTTTATTACCTCATCAATTTAAAGTCTTCTCTCTTCAAGAGTTATTCTTTCTCCTTCTGCCTTTAGCCTATTTAGGCCCTTGGATCTACGATCGGGAGAACTTGAGAAGCAGGGGTTTGATCTTGCGGAGGCAATATCAGCTTGGAACGAACATTTATCTTCTTCTTGATGATGTGCTTTTAGATCTTTTTACCTACACTTTTTAGAGAATGCGGAGTGCCTTGTTTGGCACGAGGGGCCTCAGATGGTTCATTAATAGATACACTTGTGTCTTTACACAGAATGGGGAGGAGGAGAGTCTATGTCTAATGTCACCACCTATTTACTTTTGTTCTAGCCATGACCTTCAAAGCACACACATTCAAACATATAATCGATGATGGTAGTTTAAATCAAAGCTTTAAAGACCCGCATCTATAAAGAGGTATTTAACAGCTTTCCAAATATTGGTGGAACCAACCACGCCGGCCACCACAGCTCGTAGAGTGGACCACGGACCGTAGGTGTGGTCCGTGGTTGGAGCCCCAAATTTCAACTATCTAAACCTGATCGACTGTCCACTAGGACAGTCTGTGGGTTAGACCACGGCCCGTCGACTGGTTCTGTCATTGGGCACTCAGAAATGATCCAAGCATGGACCACGAAAGGGACCTACAGGTGAGGGCCAAATTCTCTGACCACCAACAGTTCACTAAGACGGACCGTAGGTCCATCCACGGTCCGTCGCCTAGGTCCGTAGGTAGGCAGGTCGGAGGCAGTTAGAAGTTTAACTTAGGGGTAATTGGGTCATTTCCTAATTAATTAGTCTATATGCTATGTTGTTTTACCTATATTTCAAACCCCTATATAAGAATGTTTAACCCAAAATTCACCGCATTTAATTCATTCTTCCTAAATCCCAAAAGAAAATCAAAACGTTCTCTCAAATATTCTCTCTCTAGAACTTAAAGAAGAAGAAGGAGATTCAGCTAAGGTTTGAAGCTATGGATCCAAATTCTCCATTGAAGGCTAGTAATTAGAGTCAAGTTATGGTAGTCTTCATCCGTGGATAGCTTTCATCCATGAAGCCCTACCAAAATCTCCAATTTCAAAAGATAGCACTACAAGAAAAACAACCTCTAAGGAAGGGAAATATGGTCCTAAAAAGTTCAAATTTGGTCCCAAATAGTCTGTTGAGACGGGAAAATTCTAGTCACCACCCATCCTAAAATGCTTCTTCGCTAAAGGTCAATTGGGACGAGTTCCTTTCGCTGATCGCTGAATGAGTTTAGAGAAGGGATTAATGCTAGTCACCAAAATACTTTTGAAGACTATATATCTCATCCTAAATAGAGGATTTTCTTCTATGAAAACTAGTCATTTTCTTGTCGTTAAATCCATTTAGGGACTAGCAACGAACTTGCCCTAGATTACTCTTTAGGGACGAGCAACTATCTCGTCCTAGATTACTTTTTCTTGATGAGCAACCACGTCGTCTTAGATTGTTTCATGACTAGAAACACCTCGTCCTAGATGATATTTTAGGGACAAGAGGTTGTCTAATCCTAGATGAAAGTTTTAGAGACAAGAAACTATCTCGTCTTAGATGATATTTTAGAGACGAGCAAAATTTTTGGTCTCTAACTGACCATCAGTACTTCTCGAACTTCATTCCACAAAATTAATATAAATTTCATCAATGAATATAAGATTTCTACGGTAAATCTCCATACAAAAGGTTGATATAAATATATATAAAAAAAGGTAAACATCCCATGGTGTTAGTTTCAATATTTGTTTAACAAAAAAGAGGTTAGCAAATTGACAATATCTTGAGCAAAATAATAATAGTCTTGTGCATCTTCTATACTTGCATCTTGACTTGTAGCTTCAATCTTCACAAATGTACACCGAAATTCACCAAGGGTTATCCAAAAATATCAACAAGCTGCAAGAACATATAAGAAAAATTGAGTAAAAAAATTTTGATAGTGTATCCCAAGTCTTATAAAATGTCTACAGATTTCATTCATTATAAATGCATTAAATCCCAGACAACTATAGGCTGCATGAAATCCGAGAAAGTTGTAGACTACATTAATTCACTATGTATAGTTTTGCAGAAAATAAAAAAACATGCGCACACAGTTGTACAAAACTAAAAAAACATAGGAAAAAGATGTGTAGATGCTATTGTATTTGTATAAAATGGAAAAAACACATATTCAGAAGGCTGTAATCTTTTAAACAATTCTATTGCCAGCAAAGACGCCGCTGCAGCCACCTAAACAGAGTTTCTGATTTGCTGCTTCAAAATTTCAGTAAATACAAGCTCAATCCTTATTTAGTCGTAAAATGGCAAATAGTCACACTATTGTTCTCACAGAGACATCTCAAAACTGAGCAACTTGCACTTCCATGGATTACGAGAAAATAAGTCAAGTAATGGATGGAATTTGTGCATTGTATGAGAAGAAACTCAAGGAATTGAACCCAGCCATCAGAGAAATCAGTTACAACATCTCATATCATTACAATTTCATAGATGACCCTGCTGATCATTAGTGTATGATCACTCAATACAGGCTTACCTCCCCTATGACCAACAGTGGATAAAACAGAAAACATTGCAACACCTGAAAAATTGGCATCGCAGAGATAATATATCTTAAAGGCTAGTTTCTGTATACCATTTTCACTTAATTTTCTGATTGCTTTTATGAAGAGAAGAGTTGTCAATTGGAAGATTGCTATCAGGAGTAAAACTCTATGTATAATATGCTTCTTTTCCTTGAAATTCAAATCCTATCTGCAGAGCTACAAGTGGGAAACCAACTGTTGTCGAAATTGAACCTATACTGGTGTTGCAATTCAAAGCATGGATGTATAACTATGCAGAGTTAGTTCTGTAAATTAAGCACTTTAAACTAGCTAATAATTTTATCTCTCAACTACTTCTAGTGGATATAGAAGTTCATCTTTCCCTGTTGTATCAACCAAATCAGCATCTTTACTAGAATCTACTAAACAGAGCTGGCCATCATTTAGCTGAAATATCAAATTTTCCACTTCACAGGGAAAAGTTTTAGTATCTTGTTCATGACAGATCCCCAAAAAATAAATACAGTTTTCCATCATCAATCCAACAAACAAATAATAACTTGATATGTATCATGAATCATAACACAAATATGTCAAAAAACCACCAGCTAAGAGAAGATAATCACAAGTGAAGAATTCCTTTAAATAGACATATCAATAATAATGGAAAATCTGATGGAAACCATATCAATTGTCAACCTTTCGTCTTCTAGTTTCAAAAAGGATATGCTGTTTGTTCATTCCTCTCTTCATTAGTTTCATAGGAGTTCAGCCATACACTAACTACTTAAACAACTATCCGCAAATAGAGTTTGGTAAATTGTTACTTACTTGATCAGCAAAAGAAGTCATTGGTCATTCAGTTGATACGGGTGATGTCATATGCAGGTTATGCTATTGGTGAGCAACAAAGAATTCTTGCATTTTTCTTATTTCTTTCATCTCATCTTCTAAGGTAGACAAGCGATCATTGATGGATTTTTTTTCTCATTCAAAGATTTATTTTCCTCTTGAGTTGAACGTAGCTGAGACAATAATTCATTCTTTGAAGAAGTGCCACCTCTCATGTCCTTTACCTTTACTCCACCACCAAAGCCAAATACATGACTACGAGTTTGAGGTCCACAACACTTTTCTACAATCTCTATGCTAGGCAGAGATGGCTCAACTTTTAGTATTTCTTCTATTTGAGCCTACAAGATATATACAAGTACATTTCAACAGATCCATAATAATTAGAAGTAATTTACATATTGAATTTACCAAACGCACATGTTTTTCAATTGCTTCTGGTTCAACAAGCATGTTATCTTTCTTACGAGTCTCGAAGAAAATAGTTGGCAAATTTGGCGGATTGCCATCTTTTCTGCCCTTTACATCAAAGAGAAAACATGTCAAATAGCACTTCTTAAATAATTTCTTTAGGAAAGTAATTTTTCGATAATACCTGCTGACAAATAATCTCCCTAATAGGCTTGCTACCAATATGATGATACATCTTTAAATTAACTCGATTTTCTGCATTTCTATTGCTCCTCGTCTGTATTGTTATGTAAAACTTCAATATCTAAGAAAATTTACCAAGTATAAAACGATGTTTCAGATCTAAATATCACGTTGAGTTGCAAAATGGATGCTTCGAAAATTTAGACTATTAGATCACTAGGCATACTTGAAAACTTTCGGAACAAAAATGTTCCTTAACTAACCACTCCCATTCCTTCTTTTTTACTCCCTTTGGAATATTCTTAAGAGCCTGAACGATTGGCTTATTTTTCACATAAGTAGCATGCAAGTATCCTCTCCATTTGTTCCATAACTCATTCATCCATCAAAATATATGGTCACGATGATCATTCAAGTCAACACTCTCAAATTTATCCTACAATAATTAAAAAGTGAGTTTAAATAAAAAAAGAGAGTGAACAATGTCGGTCAAAAACACAAAAGTATGTATTAATGATTGTAATTCACTAGTGTAGTCTTCTTAGTATACATCCTTCATTTTATCTTTATGATTAGTTGATTAGATTTAGGTAATAATTAACAGATAGCACAAAAAAAGTAGAATTTAAAGACAATAATGATGTAATTAAAAATTGGTACCGTGATATAAAAGAACTCTCCATACTCAAGATATGGTATGAGTTCATCACCATTCTTCATAATGTATATATCTGCTTGTTCCAACTCATTAGCTTCAGCTAACATAAAATTTAGCTCCCAAATTTTTTCCAGGTTGGCAAAATATAGATAAACCCTCATTTGATGTTTTTATGCCCCTATCATAATTTCTTTCAGGCCGATTGAATTTTGTGTAAATTTTATGCAGATACCTTGAACATAAGGTCATGCATTCATTTGCAATATAGCCCTATGCAATAGAACCTTCTGGACATGCCCTATTACCAATGAGAGATTTCAAGCATTCCTCTTGAGAATGAATAATAAGAGAGATCTTCTTTTTAGCAGGAAACTTTGGTCACATAGATCTTCTATTTCGCCGGAATTCGTTGATTGCTCCGTACGAATTTACAATGGAAATTTTTTTGTTCATTGTAAGATTACTGAAGGAAAGGTTGGTCATAAATTTGGAGAGTTTGCTTCTACATGGAAACGAAGACCTTTGAGAACAAATATTGGACCGGGAAGAAAAAGGGGGAAAGAGTAAAGTCTAGGATACATCCACCGATAATGAATAGGTCCAGCAATCTCAGCTTCACCTGCTGAATGAATTGGCAAGTGCACCATCACATCAAAAAAAGAAGGAGGGAAGAACTTTTCTAACTTGCAAAGTATTATGGGAATTTGTGCTTCAATATGTTTCAAGTCATCAATCCTCAACTCTTTTGCTCCAAGAACACAAAAAAAAATTGATAACTCAATAAGAGGTTCACACACTTCTTTGGACAGCATACCACGAAGAGCAAGAGGGAGTATATGTTCCAAAAGAACATGATAATCATGACTTTTTAATCCAGATATCTTGTAATCTTTCAAGTTTACACATTGAGAAATATTAGATGATAACCCATCAGGGACCTTTAAATTCTTCAAGAAAAGACATGACTTATGCTTATCTTCAGGCGACAATGTATAGCATGCAGTTGGAACTTCAACTTTCTCCCCTCTTTGGATAGGGTGCAATTCTGGCCTAATATTCATCTCCTTCAAGTCTAACCGAGTGTTAATTGTGTCCTTTGTCTTTCCTTTGACATTCATGATTGTCCCCATAATACTATCACATATATTTTTCTCAATATGCATGACATCCAAATTATGTCGCAACAAGAGAGATTTCCAATATGGAAGTTCAGAAAAGATACATTTCTTCCAATTATCCTTTCTCTTTTCATGTGATATCTTCCTCTTTTTCTTAGGATCCTGTTTTAATGGTTGCCCTTCTAGATCTTGCACTTGATTAAGTATATCAATTCCCGAACATGTTTTCAGTGGGAGCCTTTTCTCTATTGTATCATCAAATGACTTTTTGTCATTCCTCCATCTGTGATCCTTGGGAAGGTAACGTCGATGACCCATAAAGCACCATTTCTTACAATTAGTTAATCGAATTGAGGATATGTCTTTATTACAAGATGGACATGCCAATTTTTCTTTTGTACTCCATCCTGATAAATTTTGATATGCTGGAAAGTCATTGATAGTCCACAACAAAGAAGCATGCAAGTTAAAATTTTGTTTAGTTGATGCATCAAAGGTCTCAATACCAACTTCCCACAACTCCTTTAGTTCCTCTATCAGAGGTTGAAGATATGTATCAATTGCATCTCCAGGACCATTTGGACCAGGAATAAGCATTGACAAGATAAAATTTTCTTGTTTCATACACAACCAAGGTGGTAAGTTATAAGGAATAAGAACCACATGCCAAATGCTATGTGAGCTTTTTGAATTGCGAAATGGCTGAAATCCATCACTAGCAAGTCCAAGTCGAACATTATGGGGTTCGGTTGCCAATGAAGGGTGAAGTTCATCGAATGACTTCCATGCCATTGAATCAGTTGGGTGCCTCATTATTCCATCATTAATTCTTTCATCCTTATTCCATGTCATTAGAGAAGATGTCTTTGTAGACATAAACAATCTTGAAGCCTAGACTTTAATGGAAAACAACACAAACTCTTTGAGGCTATCTTTTTACCCTTTTTATTCATTATTTCCCCGGTATGTTTATTCATTTTCCATTTTGACGCATCACAAATTTTGGAAGAATCAAGTAAGCTATCCTCCTTCCAATATAACATGCAACCATTAGTACAAGCATCAATTTTGTTGTAAGAAAGCCCAAGATCGCGAATAATCTTCTTTGCCTCATAATATGAATTTGGCAAATCAGCCCCATTAGGGAACAACTCCTCTTTTAACATTTTTAATAACGTGCTAAAAGACTCATTACTCTAGCCCATACTCTTAATGTGAAGAAATTTAATCAAAGATGAAAGTTTTGAAGCCTTTGAATTTTGGTTTAGTGGCTGCTCCAAATCCTTCAATAACTTGTAAAATCTTTTAGCTTCAACATTTGGCTCCTCCTCAACTAGATCTTCATAACTAGTGTGGGTGGATGCTTCATCAACATTAGGATATAAATCTTTCAACAATTCATGTACTTCATCTTCACTCTCATAACCTTCTACTTCATCATCAGTTTCATCTTTAGAATTTGACACGAGCTCACCTAAATGTTCTCTGTGGTGATACAAAAAAGTACAATTTTGGATTATTCCATATACTTTCAAATTTGTATCAATCGTCTCACGAGTTCCTAATGTTGTATTACAACATTAGTAACATGGATATCGTATTTCATCCTGTTTTCCTGATCTCTGAAAAGCTTAATCTAAAAACTTTTTCACACCATCTAAATAGGCTTGGTCGACCCAATTATCAAGAGAAAGTTGCATCCATTGCTTACAAGGTGCCACAACCTTGGAGAATACATAAAAAGAGATTACGAAAATATGAACGATAAAAAAAAGCGTAAGATGCACACAACTTGTGATTCTGTAACCAGTACCTTAAGGAATTAGTTGCAAGTAACTACACATTTGGATCAGTTTTAATAAATGCAACCACTTTCCAGCTTGCTCTATTAGCCTTAATAGGTAAAAAATAGTTCACTTGTAATTTAGAATAGATTTCTTTAGTTGAATAACTCCCTCTATATTCTCTCTGAACATTGTCTTAATTCATAATTTGTGAGTGTCTATGTTCAATAATAGTTCACTGTTCAGTTTCTTTAGGACAAAAATAGCGATTTAGTTACACAAAAATGGAGGAATATATGGTGCAACTATTAGAATGCATCTTGAAAATTCTCGAGTTTGCAAAGTTTTGAAGACCAAATGAAACTATTACTGTTTCAACCTACTATAAACAGCATATACAAGAGTTAATTTGCATCACTTCTATTATACTTCTTTCATATTTCATTAGCTCAAGTTAATTTCATGGTGAAAATATGATCGATTCTTTAGGCACACACTATACACTATTATGCAAGAAGGAAAGAATCAACAAATCAAATTTAGAGAGAAAAAAAACAACTCGCAAAAGAGGAGAAATAACTGAGATACATGTCTACAGAAATAAGAGATAGATCCCCTTCATTTTTGGGATTATAACACTATAAAACTGAATCCGTTTTACAAATAATGATCAACAGCTAATGTGAGTGAACAAAAGTAACTTAAAAAAGAAGAGTTATATATAACTCGAACAAATCAAAAAACAAATCAGCTTTATAGAAGGAAAAAAATTAACTGGAAGAAATGGAGTAATACATGAGATTCGAGTGAATAAACGATAAAGATTGAGTTGAGATTGGAGCTAGGCAGACCTGTGCTTTCTTTGTCCAAAAAAATCAAAGATGAAACACTGAAATCAAGTTGTTGCGTCTGCTTCTAGGCAGACCTGTGTTGTCTCTATTTTGATAAATAAAAGATTTTCAGTTGAGAGCTACTCTTAGATTTAGAGGAAAAAAAACAACTCGCAAAGAGGAGAAGTAGCTGAGATACAACTAGAAAGAAATAAGTGAACCTGTTAGAAAAAATGGAATAATAATGTTTTACCAAACTGTTAGAATATATCTTCTCAAAAGATATCAAATATTCCAAGTTTCCGACCCAAACAAAACTATCACTTTTTCAACCTTCTATGTGCATCACCACATGAGGTCATTTGCATCAGTTCTATTTCGTTTTACCTCTTTTATTAGTTTTTAGAACCAAACAAAACTATCAATTTTTCACTTTTCCAATAGTAACATACAACAAACAGTTTTCTCACTTGCTATGTTAGGCTTAAAAGCTTAAAAAAATTTCACTTGTAATTCATAATGGAATTATCAACTTCAACACAACTCTCTCTATATTGATCATATTATTTTAGTTCGTCTAGTTGTTAATGCTTCTTTTCAAGTTTAGTTCATTGTTCTTAACCTTTAAGAACATTTCGTTCTTTAAGGATCGACCCCCTTCATTTTTATAAATAAAACTGAATCGTTTTTTACAAATAATGATCAGCAACTAGTGTGACCATCGAACAAAAGTAACTTAAATAGGAATAGTTATAACTTGAATAAAACAAACAGCAAATCAGTTTAATCAACAAATAAATTGGAAGAAGTGGAGAAATACCTGAGATTCAAGTGAATAGAAGATAGAGATTGAGTTGAGAGCGGAACTAGGCAGACCTATGGTTTCTTTGTCCTGAAAAACATAGATGAAACACTGAAACCAAGTTTATTGCGATTGCTTCTAGGAAGACCTGTGCTTTCTCTATTTTGATAAATAAAATATTTTCAGTTGAGAGCTACTCTTAGATTTAGAGAAGAAAAAAACAACTTGCAAAGAGTAGAAATACCTGAGATACAACTAGAAAGAAATACGTGAACCTGCTAGAAAAAATGGATTAATAATGTTTTGACAAACTGTTAGAATGTATCTTCTTGAGAGATAACAAGTTTTCCAAGTTTCAGACCCAAACGAAACTATTTCTTTTTCAACCTTCTATGAGCATCACCGCATGAGGTCATTTGCATCAGTTCTATTTTGTTTTACATCTTTTATTAGTTTTTAGAACCAAACAAAACTATCAATTTTTCACATTTACAATAGCAACATACAAGAATCAGTTTTCTCACTTGCTCTGTTAGGCTTAAAAGCTTAAAAACGATTCACTTGTAATTCATAATGGATTTCTCAACTTGAACACCACTCTCTCGATATTGATCATATTGTTTTATCTCGTCTACTTGTTAGTTCCCCTTTTCAAGTTTAGTTTTTTGTTCTTAACCTTTAGGAACACTTAGTTCTTTAAGGATAGATCCCCTTCATTTTTGGGATCATAAAACATGCGCTATAAAGTTGAATCTTTTTTTACAAATAATGATCAGCAACTAGTGTGATCAGCGAACAAAACTAACTTAAACAAGAAGAGTTATAACTTGAACAAAACAAACAACAAATCGATTAATCGAAGGAAATAAATAAACCGGAAGAAGTGGAGTAATAGCTGAGATTCCAGTGAATAGAAGATAGAGATTAACTTGAGATCGGTGCTAGATTGACCTGTACTTTCTTTTTCCTGAAAAAACACATATGACACACTGAAACCAAGCTGTTGCGACTGCTTCTAGGCCGACTCGTGCTTTCTCTATTTTGAGAAATCAAAGATT
>JAJOOH010010162.1:0-12740 GCA_029582605.1 Solanum gracilifrons | reverse complement strand
TTAATGCAATGACAAACTACTAATCATGAAGATAACATGTTGGACGGTAAACTGATATAAATGTTGAAAACCTAGTCAAATGCATTGAGAGTCTGACTGTGGGAGCTACTATTATCTGACATAAATCACGTGAGCTAAATGTGAAGTTCGATGTATACGCCCCATCGAGAGGACCCAATATACCTTACCAGGGGTATAAAGGCATGACTAGCGTGATCACTAAATTTGATGCCCAACAGATGGGACTTATAATCCTACGCGGGCACGTAGTTCTGGGACTATGAGGGTACGCTGAACACTAGTCCAACTCGATGCTAAGTATACTCCTAACTGAATACATATGAAGCTAAAATGCACTAAATACTGAATAGCTCAAAATACTGGGATGCTAACTGAGAATGCAACATTTATATACTGAGAATGTGACATTCGAAATCTGAAGCATTATTTCTGTTTAACTGACCTAGAAAGTATAATTCATGAACTAAGAGAATTTACACAAACTAGGGTTCTGAGTTTTTATACAAGGAATTAAGCAAACTTTTCAAGAAACATGCTATTTCGATTAAGGATACTACAACGGCTAAATCACAACAGATCTCCAAGGTTTTAGAAACCCTAGGTCTAACCAAGATATGGAGAATCAAGGAACTGACTGAATTTTAGGGACCTAGTGGATGAAAGGAATCCACTAGTGAAATTCCACATACCTGGTGACAAAATCTACGGAGAAATCCTTTGAATTTCGGGGCTGAAACTTGAAGAACATTGCGCTTGTTCTTGAAAGAAATTGGTGCCTCATTCTCTTCTTTTCTTTCTAATTTGGATGATTTTTGGAGAATGAGGGTTCTGAGTATGTTTGATTAGGTTATTATGCTTAGACTAAGTAAAACGACGTAGTTTAAGGCCCCAATGCATAGGAAAAAGACCAAAATGACCCTAATTTAAAAGCTAATGAAGGCCATCCATGGTAAGACTGACAGACTGTCGTTTGGACTACTGGCCGTCGTCTGGGGTCGTCGTTCATGCTTTTCCCAATAGGGCTTCACTAAAACGAGTATAACTTTTTACTCTGAGCTTGGATTTTAGCAAACTTGGTGGCATTGGAAAGAAGATTCAATTATCATTTATTTGATAGGTCATGGTCCACTTAATTCATTTTGTACTAAAAGATATGACCGTTTGAAGCTGACCCTCACCTACGGCCTGTAGGTCTAACCACGGACCGTACTGGTCGACCGTGGGTGGGATCAGAGACCATAAAACTTTGGACCCCAATAACAGAACCAACTTACGGCTACGGGTCAATCAACAAGACCGTGGTTCACGACCGTAAGTGTCATCTTTAGATCCCAAATTTTCCCTAAGTCTGGGACTGAACAACGAGACCCTATCTACGATTCGTGGTTTGACACACGGTCTGACGGTGGCTTCCGTTGGTTCTGACACCAAATTCTGGAAAGCTATTTTTTTCTATTTTTTCTAATCCGAGGTGTTACAGTTTGGATGCTTCTTACCTTCTTATGCGTTTTCCTCATTAATTCAACACTCAGAGGTTTCACATCAGTAGCCTCAAATCACCTTATGGGTGATCTATATCACATCCCATAAAGTGCCTCAAAAGGTGACATGTCTATACTGGAGTGATAACTGTTGTTATAGGAGAACTTACACAGAGATAAGAATTGATCCCAATGACCTCCAAAATTAGTCACACATGCTCTCTAACACATGAATCATCCTCTTCAACTAATCATATGTATGAAGATGGAAGGTTGTGTTAAACGTGAGTTGATTGCCCAACGTTTCATATAACTTACCTTAGAACTTATAAGTAAATTAAATACCTCTGTCTGAGATGATAGAAAAGGCTACCCTGTGCAGCCTTATGTTCTCCTTGACATATATCTTAGCCAATTGTTTGTAGTTATAGTCCATATTAATCAAAATAAAATGGGCTGATTTAGTTAACCTATCCATAATAACCCAGATAGAATCATGTTTTCCCAAAATCTTAGGAAAACCCACCACGAAATTCATGACTATCGTTTCCCACTTCCATTCAAGAATGAACATATTTTGTAGCAATCCTGCAGGACTTTGGTGCTCATACTTTACATGTTGATAGTTGTGACACTTAGACACGTACTCAATAATTTCATTTTTCATCTCAAGACCAACAATGTTTCTGCAAATATCTATACATTTTGGTTACTTCCGGGTGAATCGAATACCACAAACCATATGACTCTGTCAATACTTATTGGATCAAGTCATCAATCCGAGGAATACAAATTTGTTCTTTGAAACTGAGCACTCCACCTGCGTCTATTGTAGCATCTAGAGTCTCCCAAGACAACACCTTTTTTTTTAGCTTGTGCAAATTCTCATCCTAAAACAACTTAGCCTTGATTTCCTGTATAAATGTGGGATTAACCTCAATATCGGCCAACACTCCACCATTTTATAAAATTCCCTGAGCTTAGATATTAGAGTATGGATCTCTTTAGTTAAGAGTCACTTAGACACCTCCAAACAAGTCAAAGTGCCCATGCTGACTATCTTCTGACTCAATGCATTTTTCACCACATTGGTCTTGCCCGAATGGAACTAGAGGGCCACACCATAGTCTTTCAACAACTATATCCACATCATCTTCCTAAGATTAATATCCTTTTGAGTAAATACATGTTGTAAACTACGATCATTCGTGAACACCTCACACTTAACATCATCAATATAGTGTCACCAGATCGTTAGTTCAAACACTATTACTATCAACTCTAAATCATGAGATAAATGATTTATCTCATGAACCTTCAATTACCTTAAAGAAGACGCTATAATATTTCTGTCATGCATCAACACAACACTCAAACCTAAATATGAAGCATCACAAAACACAATAAAGTCTTTACCTTTCACTAGCAATGATAGAATATATGTCGTAGTCAAAAGTGTCTTGTACACCCAAGTAAACACTTTCATTACATGTGATTGGCAAGTTAACATTTCAGCTTATACTCCTTCATTTCCCTAACCATACATTATACATGCAATACTAACGAAATAGTTAGCAAGCATATATAACATAAATTGGAAATCAACAACCATCACCTATACCCAATAACTCTTCCTAGAAAACATATAACCCGATTACCCATAGATTACCACCCCTAGGATAACACCTAACAACAATCATAAGGTGAACATCAGATATCAAGTACCTTACCATCCTAAAAAATCATAAACACACATCCATTCAGCGAAACTCCGCGCCTGAAGGCTTATACATGCAATCTCTTGATAATTTATAAGGTATTAAGTAATTAAAGACATGTTTAACTATTCAGTTAAATATAGTCTACCTGGATGCCAAGCAACTGCTAAATAATTTTGAACATGTACTTCTCGTGGGGGAAAATCTTAACGGATGCAGATCAGAATTCCAAGGGTTTTGACCTTTCTTACGCTGAAATCCCTCCCATCTATTGTTCTCAAGTTTGGAGCAACTTAAGTTTTTTTTTATAGTAACCCTCGTCTATTTTATCAATAAAATATGAGATGAAAAATAAAAGAAATTATGTTTTCTAGGGTCTTATCCCGTCAGCCCCGTTATATAGAGACCATGCAGCAGCCGTCATAGTGGGAAAATTTCCGTTATAAGGGGAGGGGGATGATGTCAGCTCAGATAAAATTTAAATTTTAAAATTTTCTTCGTGTCACCCCAATTTAATTTGACAACATAATTAAAAAAAAATTGGAATTCCACACGAGATGCCTTTTGAATAACGACGAAATCGGTCGTTACACTTTTATATTACTTATGGAGGATCAAACATTGTGGCTTGACTATAATTAGAGCTCAGGGTAATGGCGGACCTATGCTATGTATTATGGGTGCTTAAGCACCTAGTGTCTTTTGCGACAAAAACTATTATTTATGTACAAATTTAGCGCGATTTAGGGCATATACAAAGAGGGACAAGACCCAAGTGAAGATAGGTGGAGATTTGGAACACTTTCCAGTTATGATAGAGTTGCTTCAAGGATCAACTTTTAGCCTGTTTTTATTTACCTAGGAGATGGATGATCTGATGTGTCATTAGGGAAGGGGTTGACTTGGTGTATGTTGTTTGCAGGTGATATAATGTGGATAGACAAGACTCGAGATGAAGTTAATGATAAGCTGGAGGTTTGGAGACAGAACCTATAGTCTAAAGGGTTTAGGTTGAGTAGGACTAAGACAAAGTTTTTAAAATGCAAGCTCAATGATATAAGTAACGAGCCATATGTGGAAGTGAGTATTGATACTTAAGTCAAGTCTAAGAGAAAAAAGTTTCAAGTATCTTGGGTCTATAATTCAAGAAAATTGAGAGATTAACTATGGTGTTACACATCGTATTGGAGCGTTTGATAAAATAGAAGCTCGCATATGTTGTCTTGTGTGATAAGAAGGTGCCACCAAGACTTAAAGGTAAGTTTTACAAAATAGATGCTAGTACAACTATGTTGTATGAGGCAGAGTGTTGTCCGATCAAGAACTTACATGTCGAGAGGATGCAAGTTGCGAAAATAAGGATGGTGCAATGGATGTGAAGGCATACAAAGAGAGATAGGAATAGAAATGATGATATTGGGGACACATTAGGAGTGGCTTCTATGGTAAACAAGATTCGTGAAGAAAGATTGAGATGACTCAGATATGTAAAGAGGAGATGCATAAATGTTCCTGTGTGGAGGTGTGAGAGGTTGACTATGGATTATTACATGAGAGGTAGAGGTAGACCAAAAAAGTATTGGAGATAGGTGATTAGACATGACATGACACAATTTAAGTGTGCTGAGGACATGACCTTAGATATGAGGTTATAGAGGACACGTGTTAGGATAGATGATTAGTTAAGAAGTTGAGAAGTGTCTCGCTTATTACTAGTAGTCGTAATATTGATTTGAGAGTTTTTTGTTATTCTTTTTTTGTGACTATTTGATGTTTACACTTCGATTATAGTATTATTCTATCGTAGTGACTGTTTCTTTTCTGTATACTTTATCATGCTTTCTTTAGCATT
Source organism: Solanum gracilifrons (assembly GCA_029582605.1). NCBI lineage: Eukaryota > Viridiplantae > Streptophyta > Magnoliopsida > Solanales > Solanaceae > Solanum > Solanum gracilifrons. The sequence goes on along the minus strand of JAJOOH010010162.1, from coordinate 7,668 downwards.
GTCTTGACTTGTTCTTTTTTTTTCTTCCTTTTTTCAATAACATCATGAGAGGTTTAGATTAGAAACGTTGGGATTTTAGATTTAAAACGTTAACAGTTCAAGAGAGCAGCACCTAACATTCAAATATAAAATTTAATATAATTTTGAAATATTTGAGGTATCAAATCATCTTCAAGCCCACTCTATTTTACTCTTTATTTTCTATATTTGGATAGTAAAATAGAGAATTAGGTCTCCAACCACACTCTAAAAAGCTCTCTATTCTCTGATTATAGAGAGGTGAATAGTAGTTATTGGAGAACTACTATTCATCTTCTCTATTTCACTTTTTCATTATTTTAATATTATTTATTATATTATTTTGTACTTAACAATTTATTTTCTTCATATAAGGCTATTAATTGAATTTTTAATATTTGTAATTCTTTTTAAATATAACACAACATTTTAAAAAATATATTATTTAATATATACTACTTTCTTCCCGAATTAACAATATTTCAATTTTGTTACTTTAAGTGATAATTTGATATTATTAATTTTTACTGTAAAGAATGCACAAAATTTAAATCATAAGATGAAAAATTTAATTTTAAAATACAAAACATAATAAGTTAAATACAAGATAACAATACAATACATAACATAACAATTTTAAAAATCACAATAATAATTTAGTAATTCGGTAGATCGTTTTCAGATTTAATAATATTTGGAAAAGAATTAGTGTATGATCCAGAGAATTGTTGTGTTGTGATTACAGTTGTGCTTGTTGATTTCTTTTTTCAATTATTCATAGTTGTTTTCTACAATTTTAGTATAAAATATAATTTTATATTAAATCAAGAATTTAAAAAATAAAATAAAATTTTATATTACATAAAAATTATATATGGTGATTATTTCGATAAAAGAACGAACGAATTTATATTATGATAAAAAAAAAAAAAGTTGACATGGCAAAATGTGGTTTAGAGTTGACGTGGTAAAATGTGAGGAAGTGAAACATTAGGACTATAGATGGAATGATTTCTTATCTCCTCCCCCACCCACCCAACACTTTAAAACCCTACCCTTTGATCATATCACTATTTATCACCCCAAACATTTCACCCAATAATGTTTTGTTAAATTAAATATAAATATTATTAAAATGATATTTTTTTTATTTAACAAATAAAGTAATAAATATGCAAAAAACTCATGGCAAAATGTGTAGGGTCGGAGATGCCCTCACCTCAATTAAATATATGAAGTGGATTGTATGTGACAAAAAAGCTAACATGGCAAAATGTGGTTTAGAGTTGACGTGGTAAAATCTGAGGTAGTGAAACATTAAAATGCAAAGGACTATGGAATGATTTCTCATCTCCTCCCCCACTCACCCAACACAACCCCACCCTTTGATCATAGATCTATCACCCCAAACATTTCACCCAATAATGTTTTGTTATATTAAATATAAATATTATTAAAATAATATTTTATTTATTTATTTAACAAATACAGTAATAAATATGAAGAAAAAAAACTCACACATTACTAGAAAAGTTTTTCTAAAAAAAATTGAATTCATGAAAAACATTTTCTTTGGCACCAAACACACCTTTTTATATAAACATTCAAACTCTACATTTCTATTAGTAGAGATAAGAAGGTAAATATGATTTATTAAAACTTCTTTTTCCATTATATTTTACTTATTTTTTTATTTTTTTTGGTATGGGGTATCCTTAAAAAATAAAGGCAAGGGTAGAAGAGGGAACTTTTTCTCCCTTTGTGAGGTCCAATAAAGAAAGAGTAATAATATGAGAGCTTTTTCAGAGATGAACAAGTAGTATGTGTATTTTATAATTGTAAGTAGCTAATGTAGCTGTATTTTCCAATGCACAAAGCAAATGGTACGTAAAAGCAAAGTAATTGAGTAGCTACTTTTTTATGCTACAAACAAACAATGCAGCCGTCCACAACTGCTTATTATTTACCTACTGGGTTTATACTTTAGTAAGAACCTGATTATTTTAATTATAAGGTCAAACTCTCACTACTCACTAATAATAATGTGAAAATTTAGATAGTCAACTAATTGAGTTATTGAAATTTTTCCATCCGTGTAAATAAATTTTATATTATTATTGTAATTTAAGTAGTCACAGATTGATGTATTATCAAGCTTGTAAATTACATATTATTAGTGTAGGTCAATTTAACATGATAACATACAAATTTTATAAACTATCGATGCACATGAAATTAATAGCATGTTTGGTAAAGTTCTGCAAATTAAAATCATGATTATATATATTTTTTAAATTATTTTAAAGAAGATTTGAGGTATTTGGCCAAAATTCAAAAATACTTTTGAGAAACTACAAATTTTTGGCGTAAAAGTGCTTATTTAAAAAGTGAAGTATTTGATTAAGAATTTTTTTTGAGAAAATAAGTAATTTTGGGAAATAGGAATTTATTTTTTCAATAGCTAAAAAATATACTTTTTTGTCGTTTCAAAGTAGTTGCCACGTTTCGCTTTTGCAAAGCCAATTTGATTAACTTTCAAAGATAAATTAAATTAGATTAATTTGATATTTTAAAATTAAATTTCAATATCTAAAAGTTATACAAAAAGTACTATAAATTGTAATTTTTCTCATATCAATATAATAAAAAAATACATCTTAAAATGTTGGTCAAAGTTCATATAATTTTTTATAAAAGAAATTGTGGCAAATAAAAAGAAACAGAGAGAGTAGTTTTCCTAAAAAGTATTTTTTTTAAAAAATAATCCTTTCCAAAATATATTTAGAATCACTTTAAAACAATTTGGTCAAACACTACTTACAGCTCAAAATTATTTTTCAAATTTATTAGCTATATACAACATGCTTCTTACCAATATTATTGCATTGAAAAACCACTTTTTTTAGAAGCTTGGCAGGCTATAACACAATTGAGGACCAAATCATAGAGCTAACTTAATATTTTACATGAATAGGTTGTCCAGCAATAACTTGCTCAGAATTTACTGTAATTCGGCTAATATTGAAGTTTATAGAGAAAAAAATAAATAACTAAATCATTATAAGAAGAGAAAAAAGAAAGACTATGGCTACTTTGAATGGAACTAGCCAAAATTTTATATTGGTAAATTGAATTCTTAACAATAAAAAGGTAATGTAATAGAAATATGGTTAACATTTATTAACTTGAATTAATCTTTTTAATATAAATAATAATATTATTATGAGAAGTTAAAATTTATATATGTGGTTATAAGAAGAAGAGGATCCAACACTGATGGATACAAAAGTCATATCACATTAGTGTGAATAGAAGTTTCAAATTCAAATTATAAGTGTAATCATCGGACGAAAAAAAAGAGTCAAATCAAACAGAAATCGAATTTGAAACTACTCTATAAATAACCAAACAAAACATTGACTCTAAATTTTCTGCATACATGTATATAAAATTTATCTTAAAAATTTAAGAGCTCTTATTCAAATTAGCTTTAAATCACTAATTTTATTGATCATGAATTACCCTTGTTAATATCTGATGACTTAACAATTAAAATTTGTTTGTAAGTATTATAAAAAACAATAAGGGGCGAGAATAGTTAATTAAAAATTGCACAACATGTTGCATTTTTTTTTTCTTTTGATAAGAAAGAATTCTTATTCTTTTAATAAATGTTGAAAAATAGCAATTGGGACATATGCGAATCGATCTGAGGGATGCAAAAAAAATAATTGTCTAGTATATATTTCATGTGCTTAACACCCAATTATGACATTACTCAACATGGCAAATTGGCATATATATATATATATATATTACTTATAAAACAATAATGTCATTAATTATATCAGTACACTCTTTGTAAAATTACCCCTTTATAACCATCATATTCAAACACTGTGTAATAATATTTTGTAAGAAATATATTATGTATATAATTTATATATTGAAATATTTATGATAATTATTATTAGTGCACATAGTAAATTTCAAATATGGGTATCTAAAAAAGAAAAAGATTGTTATAAATGGTGTCATCAGTTACGGTCATAACTTCACGAGGAAAAATTAGTGGTGTTTGCTTCTTTTATATTCATACTCTTTCTATTTCTTATGTTAAATTGTTTCTTTTTTTGTGTGTAATTTTGTTTATAATAGCTAAATGAGATATAAGTGCTAAATATTAATATACATATATAACGACACATCACTCTATAACAACTATAAAATATTCAGACAAACACTGCTACTATTATAAGGTTTTAATGTATATTTATGCAAGAACTAACGAAATAGGGTACAAAAAAAAAAAAATGTACATATAGCAAACAAATTAAAGAAATGTAATGTAACATAATTGAAGTCGTCATCGTTTACATTTCATCAACTTAAATAAATACCATATATAAAGAAATATGAATTTATAAGGTCTGAAATCTGAAGTATGCTGTGAAGTAGAAGGAAGTTATTATTACCAAGATGGTTAACTGTGTATTTATTTGCTTGGATATCTCTAATTCAATCAATAACTCCTAATTATTAGAAGATTATTGAGTCAAGTGAAGATTTGATTTGTCACTAATATAGCAGTTCAATGACTTTTTTTATACTATAATATAAATGTACAACTATTTCATAATTCAATCTTAAATAAAGTAATTAACAACTCATTAAAAGAAGAAAAAGAAAAGGTAATTAAACCTAAACAAGCAACTTGTCAGTCTCATAAGTGATGGTGTTAAAAGCATGTTCTCCAATTGGCTCAATATTTTATTTTCATAATAATAATAATGATAATACTAATAATTATTGTGGAAATTAGTGTGGTCTGTGCATATTTGTACATTGCTAGATCCGCACTTATGTGATTATATCTAATTAGTTATAGGGTTAGTTTGTTACAAAGATTAGATATATAGTTAGGGGTAAAACTTACCCGCACCGGGTGCATTGTCACGACCCGAGCCTACATCCTGGACATGGTTGACACTCAAGAACCATTGCTGGTCCCCAAGAGAACCTTCATCCTGGCTGACTACAAGCGGAAGACTAACTCAAGCATACAAAGCTTAAAAATTGAATAAAATTCATTGAACTCAATTACAAATCTTTAACTCAAATGAATAACTCTGAATAAAAATAATATATTCAACTCGCCATAAAATAGGCAACTTAAGTCTTTAAAACATTTAAAAAAATAAATGAACAGACTTCTGAAACTCTACTATCTATCTATGAAGCCTCTAACTGACAAAGATGACAGTCGAGACAAGACCAACGACATTCTAACAACTGATATAACTGAAAGTACAAGTGGAACCCTCTGAAAGTAAGGAGGTTCACCATGCTAACTCGAACTGCATGTGGTATTAACGAAATGCCAGTTGATGATCTAAATACCTGTATCTGTATCATTTCATGATGCAAGCCAAATGACTCAGTACATGGAATGTACGAGCAAAGGGGAATTATAAAGTATAACATAAGCTTGAGCTTGATAAAAAGGAAACATACTTACCTCTTCTCAACTCACTCAACATAACTTAACTCAAGAATAAGATACTCAACTCAAAGATATTCAACTGAGTGAAAAAAAGGCTCAACTCAACAATAAAGATAGGCAACTCAGTGAAATAAGGCTCAACTCAATTATAAGATACTCGACTCTAAGTACTTAACTCTGGATACTTAACTATGGATACTCAACTCTGGATACTCAACTCAATATAAAGCACAATACAGATGCAATATATGGAAAACTTGTATTGAAAAATTCGATAGTAACTCAGTTTGTATGCAAGGATACAATATAAACTCTGTTTGTATATAAAAATACAAAATAAACTCTGTGTATATAAGAATACAAAATATCTCTGTGTATTAAAGAATACAAAATTTATCTGTGGGAGTTTCTCTAACCAACAACCATCACTATGAGCTATGTAATGATACATCGTTTTGCCTCACGCTGCCAGGGTCGTCCTATACCTTGCCGGGGGTATAAAACCTAACTACTAAGTGGATCCACTAGTCTATGCTAAAAAGCACTAAGGAATCATCTAAAAAGTATGATCCTTTTCTACCCATGCTGGCTACACGGTTTATGGAGACTATGAATTATCTAAACTCAAGCTCGTCCCCAAATCGGTGCTCAATACTTCTCCCAAAATGTAACTAGCTCATATGTTTAAAAACATAAATATTTCTATGGTTTGAGATAATTACTCAAAAACTGGCTCAAAGGCTCTCTTGCAAATCGGTGTTTCCTCTCTTGCTTAAATGTGAAAACATTTACGCTTTGGGAATAATTAGTTCCCATATACTCTTTTGAAGAAAAAGAACTTCATTTGTTACTCTTACTCAACTCAAAACTCAAGTCTTAAAACAAATTTAAAGCATTTGTAAAAGACTTCTTGAAAAGACTCTAAGAACTCTCTAGACTGCTCAACTTTTAAGGTTCATGCGGAATTATGAGCATGAACAAATCAAATCAAGGGCTTCATGGGTAACATGTAGTAGTCCCATAAATAGGAATATAATCTCAAAGGGATTAGGAACTCAATGCTAAAAGACTTAGAACTCGAAGATGTTACTCCTTTCAAAGACACTCAATGTATGGAGTTCATGCGAAATTTATGAGTATGAACGACTCGACTCCAAGGTCTAAAGAACATTATGGAACTCATGTATACAACTCTTCTCATTCTCATACTTACTTACTTAAGACTTATTTCAAATCGATGGTTGATCTCAAAGGATTCACAATTGAACTCAAAGACTTTCTTGAACTCTGCTCTTAACTCTCTCTTGAATGTGGATTATGAATTCAAGAGTTATGGTTCATGATAAGAAGGATCTCGTTATGATAAAGTAGACTCATGAATACATTCTCCTCACTCTCATACTCACTTTATCGAGTCTTGAAACAAGTTATTTGAAATTGTAGAAGTCTCCTAAAAAAGACTCAAATGGACTTTTTCAAAATATTTGGAAAAACTCTCAAGAATTAACTCTTAACTCTACCTTAAATTTAAATTATGAAATTAAGGTTATGATTCATGTTATGAATGATTTCTAGGTATTTAGAAGTAGTTTAGAGTGTTTAGAATCAAAGGGAAGGTACACTTCAAATGAACTCAAACGGGACAACCGACGGAAAAAGAGTTGGGGCAGGCAACCCTGGCGCATTCCTGGCGCAGGGTGCCCGCCCCAAACTTCAGAGACACAATCCCGGCGTGCCACACCATCTCTTCTGGTGCATCCGTGGCGCGTCGCAGACGAATTTTCTCATTCGATTTTTGGCTCTAATTCGCCTAGAATCGAATGGTTTCTTCCCAACATACTTAGATTCGAATACCCAACCTAAGTACACACTAATCTACCAAAACAACACTCAAATAACTGACTTTCATCTCAAGAATTCATCTAAACCCCAACAAAACAAGATTTAGAATGAACTTCAAGAACACTTATCAAGAACTTAAATCTTTGAATCTTTATGGTCGAATTCGAATAAGAAAATCATATTTGGTGTGTGGGTGAATGAACCCAAAACTATGGAAACTTAAATACCTCTTAGGGATCAAACTTATGGCAAAAATCAGCAACAAAACTCAAGAACCTCAATGAACGCCTTTATCCTCTTCTCTT
>JAJOOH010010161.1:0-10593 GCA_029582605.1 Solanum gracilifrons | reverse complement strand
CTTATTTTAGCATGATTTAGTACTTTTAAATTATGATCATTTTCATTATGACTTGTTAATTTGCAATATTTATTTTACGCGATTTCATTATTATTATTTTTTGTTGGATTAGTATCATTACTCATATAATATTTTGTGTTATTTTCTTAAGAAACACCTTAGATAGTTGTATTTTGGTAGGACTAAAGAAATATTTGAAGTACAAGTAAATTATATGTTTGTATGAATACTTTACCGAAAAAATCTGAAAAAACCCAAAAATCCAAAAAACCCAAAAAAATCCGAAAAAACCCGAAGTTGAAAAACCCGACTTTTATTGGTTTGGTTTGGTTTATAGATTTAAAAATCCGACAAAAATTATTTGATTTGATATTTGGAAAAATCGTATCAACCTGGCCATGTACACCCCTAGTTTGTACATTAGTATATTGTATGTTTTCATTTATTAGGTTTGTGTAATAAAATTTTGAATAGGGACATGTATTATGGAAAGGATATTAACAATCAAATGTAAAGAGGGGATTAATGAGGTGTGTATAAGTTTTAACATCTAAGCTATCTACATTTAAAAATATGTATTTACAAAGGGTGCAAAATAGATGGATATTTCATATACCAATAAATAACATCCTAAACACCAACATGAATTGTGGTGCAGTGATGGGATTGTATCACCTTTAAACAGAGGTCTCGGATTCGAACCGTGGTATGAAGAAAATCACCACTTCCGAATAGACTTTACAATGCGTAATTCAAATTTAGTCGAGATCTCAATACGAACTCCTGACACCAGAGGCAAAAAGAAAAAAAAATCCTAAGCAAAGGTGTTTGGTACAAAGGTCATCATCTTATTTTTAAAAAAAATAATCATAGACCGGACATAGAAAGCAAGGGATAATAGAAATAGGTAAATATGTAAGTCAGGCAGAATACTAAGCATAAAGAAAGTCAGAGACAAAATCATAATTTAAAGTTTAAGTTTTTAAGATTTTATTATCTCTTTAAAATTATTGAAACAAATATAATGTTTGTATCAAGGTTATTGGCTTCGACTTATCTCGTATCTTGGTTTAGTGGTGTATATCTGTGTATCACTATTGTATATTTGTATATTCCACATGTGTCCCTTGTGTATGATTGTCATGTGGATAAGTTCCAGGGGCGGCTCTAATAAATCGGTGGCCTAAAGCAAAATTTGAATGGAGACCTTAAATTAGAATATATATTTTTTATGAAATTTATTATATCCAATTATTTAATCTTTCTTGAGACATAGTACTCATAATTTGTCAAACTTCTATTACTTCCTTGCTCTTTTATGAAAAAATTATATTTTCTACAAATTATACGCGATATTTAAAAAAAAAAATATGCATAACCTATTGTATTTTTAAAAAATGAGGCCCCTCAAATTTTGGGGCCTAAGGCAGATGCTTTTTTTTCAAAGCCGTAGAGCCGCCACTGATAAGTTCTATATACATTATATACACGTGAATAAGGAAGAACACTAATACAATTATTGGATTGTATATATTATGTAAAATTTTATTGCTACAGTACTATGAGTTATTATTATAGATATGAGATATATTTAGTATATGTCCCAAATATAAACAGTGGCCTCAAAAAGTGCTATTTGGTGAGAAAATCAGGGGTGATCTACATGTATGATCGTCTTAAAATTTTGACCTCATTTATCCCACAAGTAGAACTTTAAGTTTAATAACTTTTGACTTCTAACCTTAACGCCTATTAGGAAAGTGGGGGTTAAAAGTTCAAAATGACCCATTTTTTAGGTCATTGGGTATAGTTTCTTAGAAAAATCTGTAATTCTATTTGGTTGGACTTAACCATGAAGCCCACATGTTATCTTCAGCAATGGGCTAGTAAGACTGTCAACTGAATAAAATCGTAGGATAACCTCTAATGAGTATTTTTCAGTATTCTATTTTACGTATCACAATAATCAAGAATTGTAAATTTACGTCTTTTAATCAAAGAAGGGTGTACTTGTTATCCATTGTTGTTTGAGTCCTTATTGTTGGTAAACTTAGTCAATTTATAAGAGAAGTACAAGAAAGTAAGGAATTCAAACTCTCCGTAAACAAAAGCTTACATAGCAATTTCAATGTCATGCATAACGCCTTGAACCACTTAATCATCTATCCTACATAATGAATATGACTAAAAATTGAGTGAATAGCAAGATAGTCATATTCCCTAATGCATTATTAAATAGATACAATCAATCAGGAGTATAATTTTTTTTTATCAAACTCAAGTATTACCCTTTTTATTAATCAAAAATATTTTTTCTACTTTTAAGATAGAAATAAGGTCTACATACACTCTACTCTCTCTGAATCTCATTTTATAGGTGTACACCATTATGCTACCTTTTATATATATATTCATAAAACCATACTAGAGTTGCCATTTTCTTCTTCCATGTGAACGTACACTGGTGGATATGTACAAAATAAGTACTTGTGAAAGTGTGACGTCAAACTTTATAATGAATAAATATTCTTGCAAGAAATCTATTCTCCATTTTGATACTCAAAACACCTAAATTTTGTTACGTCTCATAATATAATGCTCTCAATTTTTTTTGTACGTTACCTATAGATGAAGAAAGGTGCCAATTATATTAATAAACCTTATTCTTAATTCATTGAAAATTATTTTATTTGTCAAACATAAGATATTTATCTCTGACTCTTGAAGAGTTGGCAGTGTGAAATTAATTATCTTTAGAAAGAAGAGAAGTAACTTCTAATGTTCCATGAATCATGATATAATTTTAAAGGGCAAAATATTATATTTCGTCCAAAATAATTTTTAAAAAAAATTAAGAGAACTCTATGGTCAACTTTGAATTTCATTACCATTTTTGAATTTCTATACCCGCTTCTAGAAGTCTCTAACATATTATATTAGTTTACTTAAGCATATAAAATTTATTTATAATATAGTATGAGAGAGTGGACTAGCATTATATGGTTTACATATAGCTAGTTTAACAAGTATGTTCTATACGCAAATGTATAAAAATAAATTTGTTTATTTTATTTCTATATATATGTAATTCTAATTAAGGTATACCACATAGACACTCAATTATGGTATGGAAGAGCAAAAAATTTGAGAGCTTTTAGGAAGCTAAAAATATTCTTTTTAAAAAAATTTATATTTATTTTAAAAAGTACACGTGTTTGATCAAGCTATTAGAAAAGGAGGGAAAGCACTTTCGAATAATAGCAAAAACATACTTTTTCTCCAAAAAGTACTTAGAGAACTGGCCAAGCATAAATTATTGGTCTAATACTGTCAAAGTTTTTTTTTAAAAAATTGATTAGTCAGACATAAATTGTAAATCTCCTAATTAAAATTATTAGTAGATTTTGATAAGTTGATCAAACAGGCAGGGACAAATCTCGAGGGTCCGGAGGGTGTTCACCTGAACTTCCTCGGAAAAAATATATTTGATATGTATATAAGATTATTTTTCTAATGTACATATATAGATTTTGGATCCTCTGAACATTTGATTTAGTGATTTAGAAGGTTCAAAATTTAATCTTTAAGATTTCAAATTCAAATCTTAAGAACGTTTTTTAGTTTCGAGCCCCTTAACAAAGTCCTATGTTAGCTTAATATACGAATAAAACGATTAACACATTGTACTAGAAAGTTGAAATCGAACTAACAAGTAATGATGGAACGAGCAGCACAAATAAGTGAAGTATAAACCTTATTTCTTTTTCAACATCATTTTTGCTTTTACACTTGTGATGTTCTTTCTTAATTATTGGTAGCTTTTCCATTTCTAACTCTACTTATTGGATTATATTTATATCGTACTTATTTGTCTTATAAAAGTTGTTAACTCATCATATACTCCTCTTCTTTAACTCTCATTATAGCTATAAATCTTATCGTTCATCTATCACAAAATATTTCATAACTAATACTAATTTTTAGATTACTTATTGCTAATCCATCTCATAACTACTAATATACATATACATAAGGCGTAAGGAGGTTGATTGGTGGACTCTCCCTAAGAATTGTGCACCGCCGACTGACCTTAATATTCTGATAAAAATTCGAGTGTAAGCATATCTATTGGGACCCAAAAGATAGTGAATTATGCCTAAAAAAAGGCGAAATCAGAGGAAACTCTGATAAAAGCCCACATCGATATTGACATATACAAATCAATATTTACTTGAAATTATTATAAAAATTTATAAATTCTGAATTCGTTTTTGAACGGACGAAAAGGGGACGTGTTGTGGAGAGAAGTATGTCATTGTCTACAAGTGGCAAGGAGACATGTTGGAGTAGACAACATATATTCCAACAAAAAGAAAAATAAGAAAAAGATAATAATTGCAAATAAAAGAATCACGTTTCTTGATTTTTTGTTTTTCCTCCTTGAAAACGTACACACTTCAAAATCCACACGCAAACTCCTACTTTGACTCTTAACCACAACAACACTAAAAGCAAATAGTAAAGAATAAAAAAAAAAGAAAAAAAAAACCATAGCCGCAATTCACCTTATAAAAGACTTTCCCCTTTCCTATTCATGTTCGGACTTTGAATTTAAAGTTTATGAATTTAAAATTTATGAATTTAAAATTATGGAATAGTCGAATTCATAATGAAAATTCTAACTCTATTTTAAATCTTGCACAAGTCATGATCGGTTGAGTCATATATCACTAAAAATTATGATAGATGATACATTATTTCTGAATTGAATTTAGATTATTTAAAATTTAAAATAAATAAATGTCGGACACTAAATAGAAGGAAAAGAAAAAGAGGTGATGAGGTCATTTGCTTGTGGAGTTGTGGGAATATTTTCTTGTTTGTATACATTTTTTCTTTTTTTTTTAACTTGTTGATATTTCTTTATTCTTTAAAAATATTTGAGTGGATAATCTTAATCTAACATATAATAGAAAGGGAAAAAAAGTTAATGGCCTTTGGTGGGATTAGAATCCTATATATATAAAACATTATACTAAAAATTCAATAATCGATTTATTTCTGCTCTTGTTTTTTTTTTTTCATTTTTCATTTTAATTAAATTTGATTTGAATGATTTTCAATTTAATTTTTTAAAACGTAAATTAGTCTAAGTTGCCTTCTCCCTACGCAATCGATCTTCTTCAATTGTCAATATATGAGGCTAGCTTAATTCCTTGTCAAATTATCACACCCCAACCCCACCCAAAACAATCCCTCAACAATCCGGGGGCGCGTGCAGATCTAAAAACCTGATTATGTATTTATATGAACTCAATAATTTTTATCTAGATATTATATATATTTTAGATATTTATAAACATTTTACACTGAATCTAATTATTATTATATGATTAACATGAAGTCGTTTGAGAAATACATAAACTTCAGTTTCTGAATCTGCATGTTCAAACGATCCATACAATTTTTTGGTAATTCACCATAGTGTAGGCAACTGACAAACTTGTACACTTATTTAAAAGTGACAAGAAATGAACTTGTCACTTTTAATTGAAATTAATGAGTGAATAAGACATGTCAAACTAAAACAAACAAAATTAGTTGTATATAGATTGAGTTAATTGCAAACATAAGGGAGCTTCATCTAATTTTTTTGTTGACTTTTTTTGACAAGAAAAGAAAATAGTCTTTCAAATTTTAATTTATTATTGTTATTATTATTATTATTATTATATCCTATTAGTGGACCAACATTTTTATTTGTATGAAAAAATAATTGTTGCAATCAAAAAAGATTTCAATTTTAAGTGAGACGAAACTTGACGATATCTCCTAAACTTGGCATTGTGAGTAATAATAGTGAGACAAATGAAGATTTTGGGAAAATCTCCTAATGGAACATCACTTCAAGCTACCCTTCTTATTCAAATGTGGGCATTGGGTACCCCATCATTTTTATGGCACGTAGGACCCATACACATTTTATTTAAATGTTTTAGTGACCACCAAAGATTATCGTGTGGTGATAATTAAGTATTTCTTATTTATTTACCAAAAGTTTGGACGTAATAGATATAGAAATTACAAGCACCAACAACGATTATGGCGGTGACGCTTCTATCTCCAACTCCTAGGGTTTTCGATATAAAGGCGAAAGGAGAATGAAAAAAGTGATAATACTTAGGTTTTGAAGGAAACCCGTAAAGCTTTAATATCATGTAATGTGAGACCAACAAACATATATTTTTAATCATTATTTACCTCACATTTATTATTTATATTTTTCTTTTTTTAGCATGAATTTTATGAATTGTGCTAAATAGTGTATTTTATTTATAGGATTAAATTGATGTAAAAGTAAAAAAGTTTAGAGCTAAAATAAATTAAAGATGAAAGATTGAAAAAGAAAATCAAGCAGATAGTTTAATGTTTTACATTAATTATTATTGTGTATATGGAAGTATCTATACAAGTAGAGTGCATGTACTAGTAGAAAGCCTAAACAAGAAATGTAATTAATTTACAAACACTTCTAGAATTTAGGAGAATATGTTAAAAAAACATATTATTCATTAATATAGGTCAAGTTATACTAATATTTCAACTAAAAAAATATCTATCATGTCAACATATATTAGTTAAATCATTTTGAAAATCAATATCTAATTAAAGCCAATCCATGATCAACAAATGGCTAGTATATGTGTATAACTACTCTTTTTGTATCCATGCCTTTATGAAGACATCTTAATCGATCTTTCAATTTTGTTCGATTTACTAAATCTATAAGTAGATATTTAGCTCCTACCTTTTTTTTTCTAGTTAAATTCATTGTCTCAAGCAATTTTGGTATACGTTTCATAAATAATTATTAAAAAAATACTATCGCTTACTTCACACTACTTTGAAATTAAAGAGGCTAGGGCATAATTTGCTTCAATATTATTTTTTGAGTTTTGAATTGTAAAATAATTGTCTCAACGGTTAGTAATTGATTAATTTTTAAAATATAATTTGTGAATTTCTTTCTTTATATATATATATATATATATGGAGAGTTTAAATAAAAAACAATTCTCTGCTTTCATTCATTTGTTTTTTGAACTATATGTCAAATAGGTTAGAGACAGATCCAAGATTTACAATTTATGTGTTTTTATATAACTATTGTAAGTAATATACAATAATAAATAAACTCCTACGAAAACGTATGTTACTTTCTGAATTTGCCTCTGCGGGGCGTGTGGAGAAGGAGCTAGGTGGGTGTACAAGCCAAACTTTATTCCCTATATATAGTAGTAGTTGGTTTTATTATAAGCTTTCTTTTAATAAAAATTCTGTATCCCAATTGAATTTAATTAATTAAGTAACCTAATATTGATCATTTATGTAATAATGAATGAATGAATGAAAAAGGGGGAAAGTGAAGAGCACTAAGAAATAATGGAACTAGTTGATAGGTAGTTGAATGCAATAAAAGATTCATTATATCCAAATAAGAATAAAATAGTAGTTGATTTGATATATTGAAATTTTTGGTATTTCCAACTCTTGACAACTCAAAAGGGTCATTATGAAGAAAAAAGATTAATGAGGTGGGCATCACACACTCCTTTTCCAACTTTTTCCTACAATGTATATACAATATGATTTTAAGTTAATGGGTGTAGAATTTATTCCACGTGATATTTTTATTTTTGTAATATATACTTTTATTTCTTTTTAATCTGTTTTAAAAAAAAAAAAAAACTTAAAATTTTTCATTTTATCTCTTAACAACAAGTTTTTATAGTCGTACAAATATTTTGATATGTTTAGGATTACAAGTCTTCCAGAATTGAAGCTCTAGTATCTTCCTTGAAATTTAAACTCAATTAAATTGAATCAGGAAAAATCAAACTTAGAAAGTAATACATTCACCTCATCACCAAAAGAAAAATACAAATTTGTGACAAGTTCATCATGACTTCGTAATGCATTTGTAACAATTTTATGATAAAATTAATCAATGTGAATAAAATTTGTGAAAGACATAATAATCTCTCACAATTCTATTACAAATTTGTAGTTATCACAAATTTGTGACTAAATAAAAGATTTATTATAAATTTTGACAGACTTATTAATCCATCACAAATTTTTCACTAGTATTCTTTTTTGAAAAAGTAAAGTTTATGACGTACAATTTATGATGAAAATAAGATCTTCATCTCAATTTTTAAATAAGATAAATTTTTAAAAAAAATTGCTTGTGATGGCCGAAATTTTATCAAAAATTCAAATTTGTGGAATTCTTCCATCACAATTCTTGTAAATATATGAAATAAACATGCGTGTAAATATGTACTATAGATGTATGTTTTTTTATTTTTTACATGGTATATAGTTAGAATTTAAAACCTATACGTCACATTGTTGCCTTTAAATCTATATTTATCAATTGTCTCTATACATAGTTAGATAAAGATGGAGATGATAATGAAATTTAATACTCCTCCATCCAATTTTATGTAGCATTTTTCGAATTTCAAGATTCATATAAATCTTTTAAACATTTTAAATTGTAAATTATTATGACTTACAGTACTTTTTACAAAGCTTACAAATATATAAATTTCATTTCAAAAAATTTGAAGATTCAATGCACAAATTTTCAGTTAAACTTCAATTATTTGACTCTCAAAAAATGAAAATATCATATAAATTGAGACAGATAGAGTATGAACAAAACCATAATAATCTTTTTTTGGCACAATGAAATAAATTAAATTGAATGAACAATTAGTTGTTTGGTGGCTGCTACAAGCTCCCACTTTTTGTTTCTCTATGGCTGGACACGATTTTGCTACCTATAGTAAATACATGTTTCGTAAACGTCTTGTCTTTTTCCTTTTCTTATACTTTCCTTTTTATACATACCAAATGCTTCTTTTATAGATTTAGCACAACTTGTGCTTATCCATGCATCCATATTAAAAAATATTTAAGGTGAAAATTATTTTATTTTATGTATAATATATTTAGTATGCGATATGTTTAAGTAGTTTATTAAAAACAGTCTATTCATGATTTTCATAATGTAGAAATAAAGTTGTATATACATTATTCTTTTCAGATTTTATTTGTGGAATATACTAAGTGTGTTGTTGTTATTGTTATAGTATCACTACTAGAAATTAAGGAATTAACGATAGACAAAATTATGTAGCTAAACAATTAAAATTCCATGTAAATCTTATTTAGCTATGGATTAACGATAGATTGTAAGAAAAATCAATCATCTAGGAGTTTATAAGTGATGGTAACTAGGAATTACAGATAAATTTCGTAACTAATTCCATATTTTGTAGTTGTGTGTATGTTGAATCAACTTGACTTTTTTATGTTAATGTCTTTATATTTAGAATATCCTTATTGAAAATTTTAATTCCACTAATAATGCAGTCGATATCGACTTTTAAGTTCAACTAATCGAATTCGTAACGAAAAGCTTTACTATGTGTCAGGGTGTAAAGCGATTTTTTATCAAATATAATTTCATTTTTCAAGATTTAAATCTACAACAATCAATACAAGTTACATTATTTTAGGGTCTAATTATGTGCCTTAACTTTAGTTTTTGAAATTATCACATTTACTCTGTAGATGTTGTACTCAGATACATGCGAGTCAAATTAGGTGTACTTTGTACTAAATACACCATATTCAAGCATGATTCACATGTATTTAGGATATATACACGGTCTCTCTCGCTCTCTTCTCTCCATCTCTCCATCTCTCCATATATATTTGTATTTCAGATACATGTATTTAGTATGATTCACATGTATCTAGAATACACTAATTATCTCGCTCGCCTCTCTCCCTATGTATTCGTATTTCAGAATATATATATGATATCAGAGATACATGTATCTATTATCTTTGATACATGTATTTGACTTAAAATCTAAAGGGGTGGTGCATCTGACTTGAAATCTAATATGAAATTATTAATTAGTTAGACAATATGTAATTATTTCAAACTATAAAATGAATTAGTAGTATTTAAGGTAAAAACATTTATGTAATTATATATCTTTCTTAAATCTTATGTAATTATATATCTTTCTTAAATCTAACACTCTTTATTAAAGATGAATAAATACTTGCTTTTCAATGCAACATTTGATACTCATTTGACATTTCACGTTGTTTATGCTTCCTATTAGGGATTCTTTAGACGTCAACAATTACACACACCTCTTCATTTTATAAACAACAAAAATATGGTTGGTATTAAACTAAGTATATAACTTAAAAAAAAAAACATAAGAGAAGCTTCTAATGTAATAACAAAGGTAGTTCAATATACTTTGAATTACAAGTTTGAATTTTCAGTGTAAAATTTTAGTATATTATTTTTTTAATTATTTGTTAGACTTTTTGACTCCACTAGTTCAAATAGTTGTATTTTGAATTTCTACATATATAGCTTCTTCAATGTAAAAGGATGTTCTTTCCTTTTATTTGTTTACCATGATTTGGGGAGGGGACAGACATAACTATTTTAAAATAGACAATTCACATCAATATATTTTATTTAGAAAAATT
>JAJOOH010010157.1:0-10271 GCA_029582605.1 Solanum gracilifrons | reverse complement strand
TATATATTTTAAAAAAACAAATCAATTAAATGGGAAAATTATATAGGGCTTATATAACCTTTACACTGTTTGAATCATTGTTACCTATTGTTTTATAAAGTACTATATTGTATTGTACTCTATTGTACTGTATTGTATGGTAGATATAATGTTTGGTTAGACTGTATTGTTTGTTGTTGTTTAATAACATTTTTACTGTTTGATTTGACTGTATCATACTGTATTGTAATTTATAAATTTACTAAAATATCCTTAATTATTCTAGGGCAGGAGGTTTGACTAGAATTAAATAATATATGATAAAGGGTAAAAAAGTATTATGAAATATTATGCCATGATATAATTGAAAAAAGAAATTAAGTAACAATGGGAACACACCAAATCGGTTGTTCCATAAAATGGGGGTTTTCATTGTTACGTAACAACGAAATTTAACAATACAATACAGTACATTTTAAGTAACAATCAAATCAAATATTGTAGGTATGATAACTGAAAACTTTGTAATTATGCAGTAGGATCCATGGAAGTCAATCTTCCATGGATGAAAGTATAAATGAGAAGAACTGATTTAGTAGAAGATATTTTGTATTGCACAATTTCAATGTTTACAACTGAAGAAGAAGGCTCCTTATATAGATGATACAATCGTATAGAAAGTACCTTTAACTAACTAAGAAGCTCAATGTAAAATGTGTTGTAATTCTGTTTCTAACAAACTCAACAGTACTGACAGCCTGTAACTAACTTCCTTTAACTACCTCCATTTACTTATTGTATTATTAATACTATTGTTTTCAATATTCCCCCTCAAGCTTTAGTCTGAGTATAGGTTGAAGACTCCAAGCTTGGATAACAACATGTTATGAGCAGCTGTAAATCAGCTGGTTGTTGTTTGGTGTTAACATAAGTAGGCAATATCAAACCATTCTTGATTCTCTCCCTTATAAAGTGACAATCAATCTCAGTATGTTTGGTCCTTTCATGAAAAATAGGATTAGCTGCAATTTGTAATGCTGCTTTACTGTCACAATGTAGTTTCACAGGCGTTGTAATGACAACATTCAATTCTTTCAACACTCCTACCAGCCAAATGATTTCTGCAACAGCCCCTGCCATACTCCTGTACTCTGCTTCTGCTGAGCTTCTACTCACTGTCTGTTGTTTTTTGGATTTCCAAGATATAAGAGAATCTCCCAGCTTCACCATATACCCAGTTACAGACTTTCTGGTGTTGGGACAAGCTGCCCAGTCGGAGTCACAAAATGCCTCAAGTTCTAAACTCATTTTACTACTTAACAATATGCCTTGTCCAGGGCTACCTTTGATGTATCTAACTAGCCTTAGAGCTGCTTCCCAGTGTGATACCTTGGGTTGCTGCATGAATTGTGACAAAACTTGAACAACAAAGCTAATATCCAGCCTAGTGATAGTTAAATACAACAATCTCCCCACTAATCTTTGATAGCTTGTGATGTCCTTGAGCATAGGATCATCAGTTACTCCAGTTAGTTTATTATATTCAACTGTAGTGAGCTTAGTGTTTGCCTCTAGAGATGTAGTTACAGGTTTTGCCCCACTAAGACCAGTATCTGAAATCAGCTCAAGAGCATATTTCCTCTGGTTTAGCAGTATACCAGTTCTGGACCTCAACACTTCAATGTCAAGGAAGTATTTAAGCTTACCAAGATCCTTCATTTTGAACTTGCTGTGAAGGGAATCTTTTAACTCTTGTATTAGCTTATCACTACTGCCTGTTAACAAAAGATCATCCACATATATAAGAATCACAGCTATATCTTGACCATCTCTTTTTGTGAAAAGAGAGTGATCATATGCACTTTGTGAGTAACCAGTAGCTAATAGTACTTCAGTAAGTTTCAAATTCCACTGCCGGGAAGCTTGTTTTAAACCATAATTACTCAAGTGATTCCTGTAACCACAATGATCACATGCTACATCTAATAATTTCTTCCCTTTGAAATTTTGTCTTCTGTTGACTAGCATGGTGAGAGGCTCCTTGTTAATGTCCACCACACCTAGTAACCTCTGACTCTCTTCTTGCACTACTGTAGCATATGCTTGATTGACAGTAGGCACCACAGTTTTAAGTAACAGATCACTCCTCACATGACTGTAGGACTCATTCAAGCCCATTAGAAACATCAATAACCTCTGTTGACTTAGATGTTCTATGTATGGTTTAGCTTCATCACAACTACATAGAGGTGAGGGAACTAACACATCTAATTCATCCCATAGATCCCTCAATTTCGAAAAATAAACTGTAATAGAATCAGTACCTTGTTTCAGGAGGATACCTCTGCCCATAGTTGATACGCTCTAGTGAGATTTGATTTATCAAATTTCTCCTTGAAGTCATCCCACACACGTTTGGCATTTGAAGCATAAACTATGAAGGTGAGCAATTCTGAAGCCACAATGCTGTTTATCCAAGACAACACTACAACATTGCACCTTTCCCATTGAGTTGCTAAATCCCCTTTAAATGAGCTTTTTAGGCAAGTTCCATCCACAAAACCAAGCTTGTTTTTCACCAACAGTGCAAGACGTAACGATCTACTCCATAGGCCATAATTTTCGGGACCTGTGAGTTTTGTCGCAATGAGAGATGCACCAGGCATATCTGAAGCTTGAAGGTAAAGTGGATGACTGTGTTCAAGAGTTGCGACTGTTAATTCAGCCATTGCGAAGAGTAGATGACGATCTGATGTCGACTATACGTAGCTGAGAAGATCCCAGTCTCGCTGCTCTGATACCATGAAAACTTTGTAATTATGCAGTAAGATCCATGGAAGTCAATCTTCCATGGATGAAAGTATAAAGGAGAAAAACTAATTTAGTAGAAGATATTTTGTATTGCACAATTTCAATGTTTACAACTGAAGAAGAAGGCTCCTTATATAGATGATACAATCGTATAGAAAGTACCTTTAACTAACTAAGAAGCTCAATGTAAAATGTGTTGTAATTCTGTTTCTAACAAACTCAACAGTACTGACAGCCTGTAACTAACTTCCTTTAACTACCTCCATTTACTTATTGTATTATTAATACTATTGTTTTCAATAATAACGATACAATACAATACAATGGGTAACAATAATCCAAACACAGTGTTAAACTCTCCCACCTCAATAGAATTACGTGACTTAGCTAACTCAACCTTCTAATTACTCTACTATAGTTTCAAAATATTATAACGACAAAATGAGTTTTAGCAATATGTATATTTAATATTTGTATGTCCTTATTTCAAGCCTAATATTAAGCACACTAGCATCTAAACCCTAACAATTTTTGAAAATTTTCCAATTAGGATTGAGAAAACAGAAAAGCTTAAAGATGAAATAGACGAAATTTGAGTGGGTAATGATTTTGATTCGAAATTTGTGATTTATTTTCATTTACAATTACATTCTCAATACTGCTTACTGAATTAGCATTGGATTCATCTCCAATTATTTGTATTTTTGTTTTTGAATCCCTATATTAGAATTTTTTGAATTCTCATATTAGAATTTTTTGAATCCACATATTAGAAATTTTTGGCTCCGTCACCGTTTCCAATTTGTAGCAGTGATGTCTCACGTAAATTATACTTGCAAAATAAATATTTGAAGTCCTTACAAGATGGATATTCTTCAAACACTGGTTTTTGACAACGGAACTCGAATGACCAAGGTTAGTTATAAATAAAGTGGTTGCAATTTTAGCTCCATGCTTGGTGTAAATTACTCTGTACTTTGTTTCTTTAGGCTGGCTTTGCTGGGGATGATTCTCCAAGGACTGTTTTCCCAAGTTTAATTGGTCGTCGTCGAAATAATGGCATCATGGTTGGAATGGGAAGCCGTGATCCCTATGTTGGTTATGAAGCTGAGTCGAAAAGATTTATGCTTACTCTGAATCATCCCATTGAACAGGGCATAGTAAGAAACTGGGATTATATGGAGGAACTTTGGCATCACATATTTTACAATGAACTTGGTGTCCATCCTGAGCAGCATCCTGTTTTTCTGACCGAGGCACCATTTAACTCCAAGGCTAACCGAGAGAAAATGGCTGAAATCATGTTTGAGAAATTCAATGTTCCAGCCATGTATGTCGCAACCCAGGCCGTTCTTTCTCTTTTTGCTAATGGTCGTACAACTGGTAAGAAGCAGATTAGATTGCCTGGTTCTCTACTGTTTTAGTCAGTCATACTTATTTCGTTTGTTGTTTTTCCAACAAGGTATTGTGCTTGATTCCGGTGATTGTGTGACCCACATTGTCCCTATCTATGAGGGACATGTACTTCCCCATGCTATCTCACGCTTAGATATTGGTGGTCGTGATCTTTCAAAGTATCTCATGAAGTTACTCATGGAGGGGTATAATATATATTATCATGACGGTTGGGAAAGATATAAAGATATGTTTCATGATATGAATGAGACGTTTGCTTATGTTGCACTGGATTTTGAGCAGGAGAATGAGAAGGCAAAAAATTACTCAAAATTACTTGAGAAACGCCATGAGTTTCCTAATGGTCGTCAATATTGGTGCTGAGGGATTCCGTTTACCTGAAGTTCTCTTTCAACCATCATTGGTTGGAATGGAAGCGGCAGGAATTCATGAAAAAGTCTATAACTCAATCATGAGATGCGATATTGATATTCAGAAAGATTTATTTGCAAACATTGTGCTTAGTGGTGGCTCAACTATGTTCCCTGGCATAGCAAAACGTATGAGCAAGGAAATCACTGCACTTGCTCCGAGCCATACGAAAATCAAGGTGATTGCACCACCTGAGAGGAAGCGTAGCGCCTGGATAAGAGGATCAGTTCTAGCCTCCCTCAGTACTTTCCAAAAAGTTAGTTTCGTTTCCTTTTTTCTTTTTATTCTATTGTCACCAATCATCTACGCCTCAATCACAAATAAGGTTTTCTACTGTGTATCTGCTAATTTCTACTTGCTTTGCAGATGTGGATAACAAAGGGTGAGTATGATGAAATTGGTCCAGCAGTTGTCCACAGGAAGTGCTTCTAAGATTGGTTTTGAGAACTTTAATCGTCTTTAGTTAGTTTCCCATCAAATGAATTCTATTTGTTAGAGCTTTACGTTTTGTGTAATGTGAACATTTTCGGCAACACTTTATGTTATTGAATTTGCAGCCGGGATTCTTGTACATGCCTTCTACTGTGAATAAAACCACAAACCAAATTGTAGTTTATAATAATTGATGAATCACGAAGTTATTCTTGGTTTCTGTTTTGACAATATAAAGTGATTGTTGATTGCGACCCCCCTCAAAAGATACTCCTAAATATTGCATCCCTGTCTGTGTTCAAGTGACATTTCACCCCTAACCACAACATTTTTCGGGGAGAATCATCAAGCTTTGGGTTCGAGTTACATTTCACCCCTGACCATAACTCCTTCGTTGATTCTTCAACATCAGTCGGTTTGGACCTTCACTTAGTTTCTCTCATGGATCCATAAGCACTGATAATTTCCCTATGAAGCTCGTGCTTTTAAAATAACAATTTTAACCTTTGTCATTTGTTGGGGTAGTTTAAATAGAATAAAATATCAAATAGAAGAGTCAGTTAAGATAATTTCAAACCATGCAAACAAAAAATAACTGGCCGAACAGGAATATTGATTTGATTTGAAGTTTCAGTTCTATTTGCATTTATCTGATTCGTCTCCGTTATTCCCACAACATTGGGTTCGTCTCCATAAAGGTCTGTTTGATTGTCAATTGAATTTGATTAGTCTCCGTTTCACTTGAATTTATGTTCTTGTTTATTCTTAGCTAAATTTTGGGCTTTTGAGTACTTCTAGTTTTAGATTGGGTATGATGATTTCATGTGGTTTTTGTTAAATTTGACAAGATTCAAAGATGAATTAATGTGAAGATTTGGTAGTTAGGAAGATAATTCTTTATTGGTACAAAAGTCAAGATAACATCTTTTGTAGGTGAACCATAAAATGGTTTCACAAGGTAAATCTTGACATTTTGACACATTGTGATGTGATGGATGACATCAATAGGAAGAATTCACTCCTATAAATAGGTAGTTCCTAATTCATTTGTAACACACCTCTCACTTGCCTTCTCATCTTCAAAGGCATTTGATCTTCTTTCTCTCTTGTAGTATTTCACTTGTACTCTTTTGGAGTGAAATAAATATTGGTTGGTTGTGTCTGAGGAGTAGGCAAAAGAAAATAAAAAGTTTGCCGAACCTCGTTAATTCCTGGTGTTCTTTTTATTGTTGTCTCATCTACTATTTATTAGCTACCTTTAGATATATATAGCAGTTGTGATTTCATCACTCTCTATATACTCGGCTTCCGCAACAATTGGTATCAGAGCCAAGGTACTATCTGAGTATGCTCTGTGGTTGTAGCACAGTCTGAACTTCCACATCAGAAAAGATTTACTTCGGTTTTTACATTGTTAGCTAGTAAATAGTATTTGTAGCAAAAATGGGAGACAATAAAAATGATGAGTCCACATCGAATGTCAATAATACGTCATCATTGATATCTTCACTTATGACACGAATTGTGTCAAATGCAAAATTTGCAGTTGAAATTTTTGACGGGTTAGGACATTTTGGAATGTGGCAAGGCGAGGTCCTTGATGTTCTTTTTTAACAAGGGCTAGATATTGCCATAGAAGAAAAGAAACCAGACGGTGTAGGAGAAGAAGATTGGAAGATTATCAACCGTGTTGCTTGCGGTACTATTCGATCTTACCTAGCAAGAGAACAAAAGTATCCATACACAAAGGAAACATCTGCAAATAAATTATGGAATTCATTGGAGGAGAAATTCTTGAAGAAAAACAGTCAAAATAAACTTTACATGAAAAGAAGACTGTTACGCTTCACTTATATTCCTGGTAGCACAATGAATGATCATATCACCAACTTTAATAAGTTGGCGACATATTTGCGGAATATGGACGTGACTTTTACGGATGGAGATATGGCCTTATTGTTGTTAAGTTCACTTCCCGATGAGTTCGAGCATCTTGAAACTACTCTTCTGCATGGGAATGATGAAGTATCTCTCAAAGAAGTTTGCTCTGCCTTATATAGTTATGAACAAAGAAAGAGAGAAAAAGAAAAGGGCGGAGAAACAGAAGCTCTGATTGTGAGAGGTCGTTCTCAAAATCATGTGAAAATGAAAAATGAGAGATCCAAGTCAAGATCCAGACTCAGCAAAGATGAATGTGCCTTTTGCTGAGAAAAAGGGCACTGGAGGAAAGACTGCCCAAAGTTGAAAAACAAAGCCAAACCAAATAATGGGAAGGCTGTCATGGATTCAAATGTGGCTGATTGTGATGACTCCGATTACTCACTAGTTACAACAGTTCCATCCAAATCATCTGATGTATGGTTGATGGACTCAGCTTGTAGCTATCATATGTGTCCCAATAGGGACTAGTTTGTTGATTTACAAGAAGGAGAATGTGGAGTTATTCACACCGCAAACAATAATCCTCTTACCGCATATGGTGTTGGTTCAATTCGATTAAGGAATCATGATGGATTGACCAGAACATTAACAGATGTTCGGTATGTACCGAATTTGAAGAAAAATCTCATTTCTATTGGAGCCCTAGAGTCAAAGGGATTCAAAGTCATTGCAGATAATGGCGTAGTGAGATTATGTTCCGGTGCGCTGGTGGTAATGAAGGCAATTTGAAGAAATAATAACATGTACCACTATCAAGGTAGTACAGTTATTAGGACAACAACAACAACATCCAATGACGACAAGGAGGCAGAAATGACCAGGCTGTGGCATATGCGATTGGGACATGCTGAAGGAAAATCCTTGAAAACTTTATCAGATCAAGGATTGCTAAAAGGAGTAAAAACTTGCAACTTGGAGTTTTGTGAGCATTGCGTCAAGGGAAAGCAAACAAGGGTTGAATTTGGAACAACTATCCATAATACTAAAGGTATTTTGGATTATGTTCATTCAGATGTTTGGGGTGCTTCCAAAACACCTTCATTAGGTGGGAAACACTATTTTGTAACCTTTGTTGATGACTTTTCCCGAAGACTGTGGGTGTATACGATGAAAACAAAAGATGAAGTATTGGGAATCTTTCTCAAATGGAAGGCAATGATAGAAACTCAAAGTGGCAAAAAGATCAAGTGTCTTCGCACAGACAATGGTGGAGAATACAAAAATGATCTTTTTCAAAAAAACTGTGAGGAAAATGGCATCGTTAGACATTTCATCGTCAGAAATACCACAACAGAATGAAGTGGTAGAACGCCTGGAGAAGGTTCGGTGTATGTTATCCAATGCTGGCTTGGGGAAAGAATTTTGGGCTGAGGCAATAACATATGCATGCCACTTCATTAATCGTCTACCATCTGCTGCTATAGGTGAGAAGACACCATTAGAAAAATGGTATGGAAAACCTGCTGAAGATTATGGTTCTTTATATGTATTTGGCTCAATTGCATATTATCATGTAAGAGAGTCAAAATTGGACCCAAGAGCAAAGAAAGCTTTATTTATGGGAATTACTTCTAGAGTCAAGGGATATCGTTTATGGTGTCCAGAGACAAGAAAAATTATTTTCAGCAGGGATGTTACCTTTGATGAATCTGCCTCTACAAATAAGGTAATAGTTGAAGAAGTCAAACAAACTGATGGTGCCTCAAAGCAGGTGGAGTTTGAGGGAAAGATAATTTTCCCAACACATGGATCAAATGAGAAAACAACAGAAGTTTTTCCTCGAGAAGAAGAGCCAGTCGAAGGGGAGGTTCCATCTCAAGAACCTCAACCACAACTTGAATCAATAGCAACCAGCAAGCCAAAAAGGACAATAAGAAAACCTGCTTGACTCATAGATGTGGTGGCTTGTGCGAACTCAATTGCAGCGGATGACATTCCTACCACTTATAAAGATGCAGTCCAAAGTTCAGAAGAAGATAAGTGGAGGTTTTCCATGGATGAATAAATGTAGTCCCTTCATCAGAATCATAAATGGAAATTGGCCAATCTCCCAGATGGCAAGAAAGCAATTGGGTGCAAATGGGTATTTGCAAAGAAAGAAGGATTTCCTAACCAAGAAGATGTTCGCTACAAAGCAAGATTGGTGGCCAAAGGATACGCTCAAAAGGAGGGAATTGACTATAATGAGGTATTTTCTCCAGTTGTGAAACACTCCTCCATTAGAGTTTTGTTAGCTTTGGTAGCACAGTTGAATTTGGAACTAGTTCAGTTGGATGCAAAAACTGCATTTTTACATGGAGACTTGGAAGAGGAAATCTACATGACTCAGCCAGAAGGATTCAAAGTTGATGGAAACGAAAATATGGTGTGCAAACTTGAAAAATCGTTGTATGGATTGAAACAATCTTCTAGACAATGGTACAAACGATTTGACAAGTTTATGTTGCAGCAAAGGTACATAAGAAGCAAATACGATCATTGTGTGTATTTGCGCAAGCTTGAAGACGATTCCTTTATATATCTTCTCCTATATGTTGATGATATGTTAATAGTTTCTAAAAGTCAAGAGAAAATTGAGAAGCTAAAGTTTCAACTAAAAAAGGAGTTTGAGATGAAGGATTTGGGTGAGGCAAAGAGGATTCTTGGCATGGAGATAAAAAGAGATCGACATTCAAATAAGCTTTTTTTTTTATCTCAGAAAGAATATTTGAAGAGGGTACTAAATCGATTTGGCATGAATGAGAAAACGAAGTCGGTTAGCACTCCGCTTGCTCCTCATTTTAAGCTTAGTGATGCTATGTCGCCAAAGAATGAAGTTGCACGAGAATATATGTCAAGAGTATCATATGCGAATGTTGTTAGTAGCTTGATGTATGCAATGGTTTGCACAATGTCAAATATTTCACACGCTGTTGGAGTTGTAAGCAGGTACATGTATAATCCTGGAAAGGATCATTGGCAGGCTGTAAAATGGATTCTACGGTATATTCATAATACTGTAGATATTGGCTTGGTTTATGAGCATAAAGATAGTCAATATCTTGTTGGATATTGTGACTCAGATTATGCAGGTGATTTGGACAAACGAAGATCAACTACTGGTTATGTTTTCACTATAGCAAATGCACCAGTTAGTTGGAAGTCTACTTTGCAGTCAACAGTTGCTTTGTCTACCACTGAGGTAGAGTATATGGCAATTACAGAGGCTGCGAAGGAGGCAATTTGGCTTCAAGGATTGCTTAGAGAGCTTGGTATTGGGCAAGAAGGAATCACAATATTTT
>JAJOOH010010155.1:0-11085 GCA_029582605.1 Solanum gracilifrons | reverse complement strand
ACCAATTTTAGAAAACCCTAGCCGCTTGCCCCTCCTATAAAAATAATGTTTTTTAATAATCTCTCATTCACCCATTCTAAACACAACTCAACCTATTGGCGGCTGAGATGAAATGTATTCATAACACTGCAGAGGATGTTGATTACAATGACAACGACGAAATTCAATTCCAGCATAAATCCTTTTTATGGACTTTTCAGAATTTAATCAATGATTCACCACGTTGTAAGTTCTTTCTTTTATTTTTCATTTCTTTATTTGATGATGTACTTTCATTCATTCCTTAGTGCTTTAATGAACCATCTCTTGCAAATACTTCATTCTCTTAAAAGATTCACACTTTAAAAAACATTTCATTTTTAGTCGATGTATCTAATCTAATAGATACTTGACTAATATTATGTCTTTAAACTTAAATCTTTCTTAGATCCAAAATATAATATTTCTGAAGAATGAGTTGTTAATTCAACATTTAATAATTGAGATATATACAATTCAACTTTCCCAATCCAAAAATTTAAAATATCAGTAACGAGTGGTTCATTTTATTTTTATAGGATTTAGTATTTACATTTGGTAAGATATATATTCTTAAACCATTTCTATCTTAAGAAATAGCAGAAATGGTATGACCTACATTAAAAAATGACGCGGTATTTTATTAAAATTAATCTTAAAAATAACGTGGTAGCCTTAATTAGTGTTTAATTTTAATAAACTAAAAGTAATTTATCAATAGCACCATATCACCTGTATATTTCTTGTGTTTCATCAAAAAATGTCTGTGGTCATTTTTCTCCTTTGTTCATATTGTACTGATGTCAATAGTGGCTTTCTGATGAGAAATTTGGTTCATTAGAGTTACTACTAATTAAGTAAATTAGATATGATTGTTTTAATTTTCTAATAATGTTGACCTGATAAATAATTCCATAAACTTATATTATTGATAGACAAGTTGTCTTGCATCTAATAGTTTGATGGATATACAATATCAAATTTAAAATTTATAAAGTAGTTGTCACCTTTGCTTTTTCCTTTTGCAAATGCTTAATTGTCTATGCCTTATTTGATCTTTTCACCATTTCCCCCTTGATTGATTGTTTATATTATTTTTTTTGGTGGACTTTCTCATTTTTAGATTTAATTCCTTTTTAGGGTTCTCCACTTACTGTTGTTTACTCCTTAGTAGCTCATATGCACCTGGTGACTACGGTGTTTAGTCGAGCGGTGGTCATTGGGTCACCTATTTTGAGTTATGGACACACAAGGCCGTTTCTAATTTTTCTCTAAGAAATGTAGTGATCCATTTGAAATAATAGGTTCAAAGTTTCCAAATGGTGATGGAAGAATGTGTGAAGATTCGGGGTTCATCCCTCAATCAAGCGTTACTTGAAAGTCAGGATAGATTCCATTCTTAGTTAATACATACCTTTTTTTAAGCAAGAACTCTTAATCGTTCGTATCCCATACCTATGAGTTACTTCACTGAGACGATAATGGTCGGAGTTTACCAACCACACATTGTCTAACCAAATCCAATTCTCTCTCGATATGTTCCTTAGAAGATCCGATTCGGGCAGAAACATTAAACTTCTCCAAGAGCAGCATGTGAACAACAACATATATATTCCTACCACTTGAATAGATTATGCATCTCCAAAGCACCATCAAAATTCTGAGAATATTTCAGGATTACCTAATATTATTCTTAAAGACAACACCCCATCACCACCACCAATATTCCTAGTAGCGCATCAACATATAATAATTTTTCAAGAATAACTTATCATAATACCCTTGATAAGGACAATGACTGCATATTTTCTATACGATAATGAGTAGTCATCATCCTTATTAAGGGTAATTGGATAAGTTATTCCTGAAGAGTTCTTATCTATTCATGAACTTCTAGGAATATTGGTGGTGGTAATGTGTTGTTGCTCTTTAAGAATAACATAAGGTAATTCTGAAACATTCTCAAATTTTGATGATGATTTGGAGAAGCATTTTCTATTAGAGTGCTTGGATTATGTTGTTATTCACAAGTTGCTCTAAAAGAAAACTAAGGGTATGTTTGGAAAATCATCAGGTAATTGAAATTGGTCTAATTATTAGAGTAGTAATTACCAGCCTAATAATTACATAATCGAGTAATTACGTTGACCTGCTACAGTGTTATTACAAGTGTACTGTTTGGTTGCTAAAGTGTAATGATTATATTGTTTCTCTTTAAGATAACATAAGGTAATTCTAAAACATTCTCAAATTTTGATGATGATTTGGAGAAGCATTTTCTATTGTAGTGCTAGGATTATGTTGTTATTCGCAGGTTGCTCTTAAGGAAAACTAAATATATCTAAGAGGTCTACACCTTTACGAAAATCAAAACCCCATGGTATAATACAAGAATTAAGACCTTCATTATCAATATCCATGTCACCCTTTGGGGCTTCATTCATATTTACCAATGGATATAAAAACTAATTCCTGCATGAATAATTTCATTAATCACAAGATTATAGTTGAATTTACTTAATTTTGTGGTATGCGGTATTTTCGGCATTTAGATCTTCTATAGCGACCGTAAGTCATTTATGACTTGCTGGGACTGACAATTCGGTCACTCGGTCGCTCATTTGATTATTTTTGTAAGTTTATGGGTTTTGGAGCTTTTGAAGTTTAAATTGTTGACTTCGGTCAAGACTTCAGGTAAATGACCGCAAAATACTATTATGATGACTTTGTTAGCTCTCGAACGCCGAGTTTGGTCTAGAAGAACCTTTGGTTAGGGTCTCGAGGCCTCCAAGCTCATTTTAAGCTACCTTATGAAATTTGGCTTAAAATGGAGCTTGGAAGTGGGACGCACTTTTCACCCAGAAGACCTCGGTTGAAAGTTTCAACATCTTTGTTGAGTCCGAAATATTGAAATTGGTTGGATAGAATCTTTCATTTGCGTACATAGGGTTCCGAACGAATGTCGAACCCCCGTTGAGGCATTTTGCACCTTCCAAATGTTGGTTGGTGCAACACCATTTGTTCTTCGTATTCACGCGCCTCGCGCCACATTTGCGGAGACAAGAGACTTTGTTCTCTACATTTGTGAATCTGGTGTTGCATTCGCGAAAACCAAGTGCTTTGGTCACCGCATTCGTGGGATGGGCTCTGCGATCGCGGATAGGAGTGACCTCAACCCTTTGTGTTCACAGATAGCCTCCCGCATTTGCAAAGAAGGGTCGGGGTTGACCAGACCCTGTTGAGCACCGCGATCGCGGACTGGCGCACACTTCCACAAAAGTCAATTTACTAGCCTATTAAATAAGACTAATCCCGTTTTTCAGGTTAACTTCCTAAAATTAAAAGGTTGATGTCTCGGGTTCTAGAGCTCCAATTTGAGTGATTCTTATTGCTATTTGTCGAAAATTTGAGAGGCTACATGCTGGGACCATTGGAGAGGCACGAGGAACGCTTAGGAGGTAAATTCTCGTCCCAAACCTCCCTTCGTAAACTTTAATGGTGGCTTTTGATTCCTATTATTGAATGTGTTGTTTTGTTCTGTTTTAAGGCTTAGATGGTGCCCATTTTTGGAGAAAAATTTCCTTGATCCATTTGGGATCAATTGACGTAGTCAATTTCAGGTTTATCAGTAGAGCTGTCAAAATGATCTTGGCCCGCTAGGCCGGTCCAACCCAACCCTTGAATTAAGTGGGGTTGAACTTAATTTTTTCATCCCATTTAGGAACGAGGCTTTTTAGCCCAGCCTCATTTAGCCCGCTAGCCTCGTAGGCCTAACCCGCAAGCTTCAGAGGCCAGCCCATGGGCTGTGAATTTTAAAAATATTTACTATATATATTTTAAGTAGTGATTTATTTGTTAAGATTTTGTCAATAAATATTTTTAAAATATAAATATAAAATCAAGTCTAACTTCTTTGCATATCTTTTACATTTTAGGGCCATTAGCCCACTAAATTTTCTTATTATCCTAAATACATTACTCCATTATAACTATGAATCTTTGACCTCTTTTACTTTAGTTTTTACACTTAATTTTCCACTTCTCCTTTATTGTCTCGTTTATGAAAATAGTGATCATGCTATGTTTTTTGCTTGGATGAATCTTATGAATGTTGTATCTTGGCTATTATGTAAGTATTCACTGAAGTATGCATAATTTATGGATGAACTTTTGTATGTATTGATGTCGTATTAATCAAACATCAATGTTCGATACTCTTTCTAAGAGACCAATATTGTCCATTTTTTTGTTGAAGGGCCAACCCGTCCCAACCGGTCGCCCGCTTAGGGCTGGGTTAGGCTGCTATTTTATCGGCCCTTTAATTAAAAGGGCCAGCCCATCCTAGCCCATTTAACTCCCTAGCCCGTTAGGGTTGAGTTGGGTTGGGCCAGCCTATTTTGACATCTCTAATTCTCAGTGTGGGTCCCATAATTCCATTTTGACTCTATTTTGAGCCCATCTTCAATTATTTCGTTTTTTGTGTCTAAACGTTTGTATTGACGTTGTGATCTTATTTTTTCTAGTGTGGAAACGATCGAAGGTTGTTCAAAAGGGGAAAACTCTGAAATTGTGAATTTGAAATGCGCGCGGTCAAACTTTGAGGTAGGATATGACTTATCGGTCTTTAGATTGAGCTTGTGATTGTGAATGCATGTTGTTTAGCTAGATTTGGGATGTGTCTGTAGTTTTATCATGTTTAGTGATTAGAAATCATGCCTTATGCGTATTTTTGGGTTTTTCAGGGAATTGAGAATCCTTATTTTAGTTGTGTTGATTATATCATGCCTTGTGGTTTTCGTATTGTTATTGATGTTGATATTGATAGTTGTTCTTGGCCTTAGCCTAGGCATGGCTAATGATTGACTTAGAGTTGCGTTTTGGAGCCGATAGGCCTTAAAGATTCTCCATTGTCTCTTCGGATGACTTAACTCCATTTATAGACTAATATAGCAGACTTAAGTATGATAGTATGATCCTTAGCTAGATGATAACTTAGCCTTTGTGACCGTCCATCCATAACTCCCCTTATGATTCGATCTGGATGGGTTCTTTTGCAATTTCAAACCTTGTAAGCTATATTGGATCGGGTCTTTGGTTTGGAGTTGGAATGCGTCCTTGGTGGCTCAGAAGATGGTTGCGGTCTATGATGTGGTCTTGCATAAGGAAGAGCAGGAATTCTGAGACTTTCAAAGTTCATTATTCACGGTTTAAGACATGTGCTCTTGATCACTAGCCGTGGTTCAAGCTTCGTGTCCATGCTTATCATCCTGGGTTCGAGGCCTATGTGTAGCCCTATTAGCCATGGTTAAGGTATGGGTGTCACTTCTATTAGTCGAGTTCAAGTCCTAACTAGGTGATTCTATTGGGTTCTTCAGGTTGCCTTTACTGCGGTTCGAGTCCGTAGAGGGCCGTTGTTGTCCTGGAAACTCTCTTGACTTAGCTAGTAGTTTCCTTAGCTCTTCTTTGTACCCAACGGGCTTATGGGGTTCGTTTGAGTTATTTACTTTCAATTGTGGATTTATGGGGTCCAATTAGGTTATAGTTAGTTGTATACTTTAGTGTTTGTCCTTTTCTAGACTCGTGTGCTTTATAGTTTGGATTTCTGTTACGTTTCCACTTTTCTTCTTGTGACCTCTAGTTGGTTTTACTTTTTTGCTTTACATATTGACTTTAGTTTACAAGTTCACTCAGCCTATGATGCCTACTGGGTACCCATTGTTTTGGTACTCATACTGCACTCTGTATATGTTTTCTTGATGTAGATTCGGGTGCCAACCACCAACATTGCTTCGGTCCAGCTACGGGGATCTTCAAAGACTGAGGGTGAGTCTATGGAGTCCTAGTCCAGCCTATCTCTTTATTCATATAGTTTTTGTTTAGTTTTTTTTTTTAATACGAGATAAGTTTGTTCATTTGGTCCACTTTTGGGACTTGTACTCTCTTTTAGTAGCTTTCCACTTGCGCCTACGCTATCGTGGGATTGGATCTTTTATTCTGGTTTGTATATATATTATTGTTCTCTCTTTTCTGTTGTGTATGTGGAATTGCTTTAAATTTCTCTTGTTGATTGTCTATTCTGCCCAATACGCATGTTACTTGTCATTTTAGGATATGGATTGATTTATCAACTAATGAATTATGGTAGGTGTCATCATAACTCCTGATTGTGACAGGCAAGTTGTAGTATTTGTTTTAACAACAAAAAGGCAGGAAAGTAGTAGTACAACGTTGACGAAGTGCCATGTTTAAGCTAAAGGACATGATATGATATTGCGCAACTAATTCCTCTTATTAATTAGTACTTTCTCTGTTCTAATTTAAGTGGTTTATTACTTTGCCAAAAAAGTATTTTCTCATATATATTTAATAAGTTTTTCAATTACGATATTCTATTAAGTTTAAGATCACGAGATTTTAAAAAACTACATACATATTTTAATTTAAAATCATAAAAAAATTATTTATCTCATAAACTTCATGTCTAATCAAATTAAGATAATTAAAGTAAGATGATGGAAATAATTCATTGGCTTCTATTTCCTGTTTTGATGTGATGGTCCAGCCTTGACCCTCTTTATCTAGTTTAGGAAAAATAATTATTTACAACTAGTTAGATAGCGTCCTTATAGGGTAAATATTGAATATCATATTGAAATTGATTTTTTTGATATTGTGGGTTTGTTATTATATTATTTGGTATGTATTTTTAAAAAGTTTGATATTTGATACAATATTTAATATTTATAGAAAATATATATCAAAATATTAAATACCGTACCAAAGTATATAATTACATATAAATTCATATATATTATTATGATACTAGCAAATATATAAAATTTAATTAGTAAAAATTAATTATTCTATCATGATTGAAATGTCCTCTTTGGGTGATTAACTAGGGATGATAAATGTGAGGATTCGGATTTAGACAAATTGAAATAAATTGAGCTAAACTAGATCGGAGTAAATACACTCATATGAATATGAGTAAAAATAATTTGGGTAAAATATGAATTGGATAGAATGGTTTTGGCCTACTTTAGTATTCGGAAGTCAAAAACTTAAAATATTTAACTAAGTTAATTGAAATTAGCTTAAATAAATAAAATTAAATACTTTAAGGTGTGTTTTGTAGAAGGAAATTATTTTCCAATTTTCTTATGTTCGGTTTACATAAATGTTTTCGACTATAATTTCCAAGTGGTCTTATGTTTCTCCAATGTAAGAATATAACTTCCCGACATAAAATCAGAAAGATATTTTTTAAAATACTCATTAACCTCACCATCCGATCTAACTGAGACACGACTCTCGAATCTAACCCCTGGACAAACTCATACCCCGATCAGAGATCTCAATCTCAACCAGATCAAAAACCCGACTATCGATCCTAACCCAGGACATGAATCCCAATCCTGACCATAACCAGGGACATAGTACCCAACTCCTGAAACTTGACTCCTAACTCCCAACCCAGGATCCGGGACATAAATCTAACTCGAGACTTGATTCCTGACTCCAAAACTAAGACCTAATGTAACACCTCAGATGCAAAAGCTAAGAAATTCCACTATTTCCAAAATTTGGTGCCAGCAGAGATGGAGCCACCGGTGGACCGTTGGTGGGATCATGATTCGTAGGTTGGTCCGTCGTTGGCAAGTCCAAAGATTAGTTGAAATGTCTAATTCCAGTACTTTTTGACTGTCCACTAGGACGGCCCGTTGACCTATCCACAAGTCGTAGGTAGGTCTCATAGGTGAGTCTCAGACTTAGTGAAATTTTAAGAAATCTCAGTGGAAACCACGGAGGCCATGTACGGACCGCAGGTTGACCAACGGACCGTACATGGGTCCCGTCAATCGAAGGTCCAAAAACAAAGTCTCTGAACCCATCAACGGTCGACCAGGATGGTCCGTAGGTAGACCCACAGACCATAGGTCCCCACCATCGACGTTATTTTAAGAAGGGCTTCGGGGTCTTTTCCTAATAATTTTAATTTTATACCCTGTCATTTTACCCTTTACCCAAAGCCCTATTTAATGTTTTACCCCCAAAATCACCAAATTCAAGTCATTCTCATAATTCCCAAAATAAGAACAACCTCATCCTCCACCAAATATTTCTCTTTCTAGAAGAAAAAGAAGGAGTCAACTTAGGATTTCAAGATCAAGTCTCCAATTCACCATTGCTTGTGGGATTTGAACACTAAGGCATGGTAGTCTTCATCTATGGATATATTTTCTCCATAGTGTTCCTAAATTCCCCAATTTTGAAGGTAGAAATTCCCCATTGAAGTTCAGGTTTTTTCTTATGTTCTATGTTTCTTTCAATATTGATATAAGTTGATTGTGTTATGAAGTATTATGCATGACTTGAGAAGATTCCATGTTTTTAAGATGAACCCCTATGAACCCATGCTTAACCCATGTTTTCTAGATTTTCATGATTGAAAGTGGATTTTGAACTATGAAAGGTGAATTATGGAAATATGCATATTCTTATGAAATTGATGAACTATGATGTAAATTGTTTTGAGAGTAAAACATATATAGTGTTGTTGTTGTTAATTATTATGAAAGGATTTCTCACATAATTACTCAATGCATGAATGTGAAAGGTTTCCCACATAAAGGATTCTAAGGTTGAAAGGTCTTCTCACCTAAAATGAATCAAAATTACGGAGACATCCTTGAGATGAGGCAAGAGGCGATTACCCATGTCAATTAAAGATAAGATGAATATGATTGATGACTATTCCATGAGAATTAAGCTTAGTACCGAGTGGACAAGTGGTGATTACCCGTGTCTCATAAACTATGTGTCACGCCCCAAACTCGAAGGGCACAACTGACTCCTAATGCCAAAACTCAGGCCCGAGCCGACCCTGCTGAACCATTTGCTACTAGCGCATGGCAGCCACACGCAATCAAGAAATAAAACAAGTATATCTCAGCTTAAAACTAAGCCATCGGCCTGCAAGGCCCCTGTCAACTGATCTATAAAAGAAACAGCTACTCCCAGGAGATCATATAAATAAATAGCCAACTAGCACAGAAGTCCAAATTGGGCCGTCAAGGCCACCATGATATCTATACCAAAATTAAAAGCAGGTATATATCAATACAATACATCGAACAACTCACAAGCTTCCGCAAACTAACAACATAGGCCAACATGGCCATAACGTAGCTATAAACCCCACGCAATAGTCTGCAAGCCTTTAAGAGTAGTAAAGATTGGTGGGATAGGTATTCAGCCTACCCATAAAGATAGATACAACAAAAGTTAACAAACCTCCCAACTCTGGCAGCTCCGGAGGAAAGGGGCTAGCCAACCGGATAAAAGTCAATCCTGCTGCTGAGGAGGTCTACTCAGTTGTCTGTCAGAACCTGCATGCATGAATATAGCCCTGTAGGCATTAATATAACCCCGTTGGTAGCACATAGCTCTCTTAGGCATCAACGTAGCTCATAGACAACTCATAGCCCTCTTAGGCAACAACATGGCCCTGTAGGAAGCACATAACCTTCTTAGGTGTCAATATAGCCATGTAGGCAACTCATAGCCCTTCTAGGCACAATATAGCCTTGTAGGCAACTCATAGCCCTGTTAGGCATCCATATAGCCCTGTAGGGAGAACATAGCCCTTCTAGGCATATATCACATTCCTGCAGCTAACCAAAATAGCCCCAACGGCAATAATAACAATCCAATCGCTAAAATTAAGCAATTTAGTTAAAAGAAACCTATACAAATAGCCTCTAAGTCATGTCCAACATAGGGACGCTACTAACTGAATAAGAATCCCGACAAGGGAGGATTATATCAACTCGAGCAGCCAACAATCTAACAATCACGGCTACAAATATATCAAGGATAACAAACCAAATACATTTCTTCTAAGTTTTAAGGAAACATGCCGTAAGTAGGGAATAGCCTTAACATACCTTTTTCGCTAAATTCACGTGGCCTAACGACTTTTACTCAATACTCCCTCGATACTACAACAAGGTAGGACCATAATGAACACACAAAAATAAAAGATACCATGACAATACGATAAAATATATGTATTTCCATCGCAAATTGCTATTTGCTTCTTATAAAAGCTAGAGTCGATGAAATAAGGGTCTTACCTCGATCTTAAGCTCGTAATACGCTTCAAAACCTTCAAATATATCCAAACCCTTGCTGTCGCAACACTAAAGTGTGATATGCTACGCAATCGATAAAACAAATTAGACCACGATGATGAGCCCAATGCGTAGAACAACTTTCGTCAAGGACTTAAGTCGAGAAATTCCATATTTCACTTGATCCTATAAATGGGTTTCTCTAATTTCTTTGTTTTTTTAGCTTAAAATGGTGAAAAAGGTCGAAAGAGAAGATATATGTAGCATTCCACCAACTTAGGGCCCCACCTCACGTGCCTGCTTGCGCAGCCCACAAAAATGCGAATATCTCTCTATTCTGAAGTCGTATGAACTAACGGTTTGATGCGTTGGAAACTAGACTCGTAGACCTTAGATTTCAAAGCTCGCGGGGACCATAACTCTTAATAGATTGGGAGAAAACGTCCGAGACATTTGACTTAAATTTCAGACAAGTCTTTAAAAAGGAATTTACGGTAACTTTCGCCAACTTTTATTTTGTCACTTACCTAACTTCAAAACTTGGTATACCACACTTGAACACTTAAAATATCACATAAAAGATCATTTTTAATTTATTACTCACCCTCCTTTTCTTTCCACGAAGATACGAGTTAATTTAAACGTTTTGAAAAGTCGAGGTGTTACATCCTTCCCCTCTTGGAACATTCGTCCTCGAATGAAAATGCTAAGTCACGCTGTTCAGTCCTTAGGAGTTGCCAAATATTAGGCAGTGTATCATTTGTAAATGTCACTATCTAGGAACCTGAAATGCATAATTTTTAACCTAGGCGTCTTACATGACAACATAAATAGCTAAGCGTTATAGCTCCACCACAACAGTGCGAGCAGATATACAACGACAACCACAATAATAATAATAAGCAATAGTATATGTATATATATATATATA
>JAJOOH010010153.1:0-11856 GCA_029582605.1 Solanum gracilifrons | reverse complement strand
GAAGATATTAGCACGAATAGAGGGATGATATACGGTTCTAAAGAAACTTGAATGAGAAATGCTGCGTAGCAATTTCTACTGAAGACTCATGGTAGATAGATGAATTTTCAAAAGGATTTACTGAAATCTTTCGGTGGTGAAGCACGAAGATATTAGCACGAATAGAGGGATGATATACGGTTCTAAAGAAACTTGAATGAGAAATGCTGCGTAGCAATTTCTACTGAAGACTCATGGTAGATAGATGAATTTTCAAAAGGATTTACTGAAATCTTTCGGTGGTGAAGCACGAAGATATTAGCACGAATAGAGGGATGATATACGGTTCTAAAGAAACTTGAATGAGAAATGCTGCGTAGCAATTTCTACTGAAGACTCATGGTAGATAGATGAATTTTCAAAAGGATTTACTGAAATCTTTCGGTGGTGAAGCACGAAGATATTAGCACGAATAGAGGGATGATATACGGTTCTAAAGAAACTTGAATGAGAAATGCTGCGTAGCAATTTCTACTGAAGACTCATGGTAGATAGATGAATTTTCAAAAGGATTCCCCAGTGTCGAATTACAATGAACTGAGACATGAAAGAGCTATAAGTGAAATTGAAATCTGAACTTCTGAAAATTGAGTTGAGTTGAGTTTTGAAAGTGAATCCTTGACGTAGCTAGTGATGCTCAACATTGCACTAACTTGCCCTAGTTTGCTTCTTAGAGGGAGTTCCTCGTTGTAATGCATTGTCCTGCAAAACATGTAAAAGGGTGAAAAGTACCTGTTGCGGTTCAAGAATTATA
Organism: Solanum gracilifrons; assembly: GCA_029582605.1. Lineage (NCBI taxonomy): Eukaryota > Viridiplantae > Streptophyta > Magnoliopsida > Solanales > Solanaceae > Solanum > Solanum gracilifrons. The sequence continues at coordinate 11,063 of JAJOOH010010153.1, read as the reverse complement.
AATTGAAATAGTAATGTAAAGAGTAGAGTGTAGATATTCAAACTATTGTTGATGTCTCTTGTGATGTAGGTAAAGTAACTTGTAATGTAGAGGCCCTAGACTGGCGGGGCTTTTGTAATGTAGAAGCCTGCATCTGGATGTGTAAAGCTTGTAATTTAAAATTTGATTGTTGGTGTATGAAAGCGTCGCTATGCTTGCATGCCCCCGGTCGGTGGAGCTTCAATGACGTCGCTACGATGTTAGTCTTTGATTGGCAGAGTGTTTCTTCTTTTGCTTATATACAGGCTCTGATTGGCGGAGTTCGGTTGACGTTATGCTTGCATTTCCCCGGTCGGTGGAGCTTTGGTGACGTCGCTACGATGTTAGTTTCGATTTGCAGAGTTTGACGAAGTTTGCTATGTACAGCCCCCAGTCGGTGGAGTTTCTGTGACGTTGCTACGATGCTAGTCTTCGATTGGCAGAGTTTGATGAAGTTTGCTATGTACAGCCCCCGGTCGGTGGAGCTTCGGTGACGTCGCTATGATGTTAATCGATTGGTGGAGTGTGACGAAGTTTTCTATGTACATCCCTCGGTTGGCGGAATTTGACGAAGTTTGGCATGTACAACCTTCGGTTGGCGGAGTTTGACGAAGTTTGCTATGTACAGCCTCCAACCGATCGAGTTTGAGTGACATTTGATGTGTACAACCCCAGGGTTGTGGATTTTGGCGTTGTTAAACGGTGGTCTCCGATTGACGGAGTTGTTGATGAGGTTAGTTTACAAGCTCCAGTTACTGGAGTTATTTTGACAGAAAGCTGACTATCCTATTTTTCTATGAGGGTCCTCTTTTCTTCAGCATTTGATCCGAATCTTGAGCGTACCTGCAAAAATTTAAATGAAATATTCTTAGACATAAGACTCAAGTTGAAGTACTTCTGGAAAATAAAATAGGGAAAGAGTATTTTGGCTCATGATTATGAGAACTCGAATGGCGTTTCTGGTTATGCCGCGAGACTTCATGTTATTTTCCTTGATGCCTGTGTTCCTACACTCAAAGAAAATTTTAGTTTGGGAGGAGGTGTTGATTTGGATCGACTTGCGGATTGAAGCCTCGTCATTAGAATCCTTCGACACCTTGTCAGTCCCGCACATAGTTTCTTAACCTAGAGACTTGATAGGTGGATGAGTAGAAAATACTTTTTTTTTAAAAAGAATTAGCTTATTTTTCTAGAAAATAAGTATACTACGTATATATTAGGTATATATATAGTAATTCTCCAGCGTTTTTTAGATTATGACATGTTCTGAAGTTCGTCGAGCTTTCCATTTTGTTGACTATATCCAACATAGTCCTCCTGTAGCTTTTACCCTTCTGATGAAGCTTCCCTGGCTCTTTTGTAAACATTGCGACGATTGAGATTCTTCATATTATGCGGTTAGGCTAACTATGAGGAAGTGTTTCCTAAGGGTAAGAAGAATTTTTTTTTGGAAATTATGTAGTACATCGATTGAGCCTGACTCAGGCTGCCTACGTATCCCAATGTAGGAATCAGATCGTACGTAGTTCGAATACAAGTGAGAGAAATAGAAGTATGTAATGCAATGACCGAGCTTGACTCAATCTGCCTACGTATCCAAGTGGAATCAGGTCATAACATAGTTTGATTACAATAGGAACGTGAAAATTATGAAATGAAATGTAAGAACATGTAATGCCATGACCGTGCCTGACTCAGGCTGCCTACGTTTCCAAGCGGAATCAGGTCAGATGTAGTTCAAATTACAATAGGAAAGAAAAATATGCAAGGGAAAAGTAAGAACATGCAATGCAATAACCGTGCTTGACTCAAGATGCCTACGTATCCAAGCGGAATCAGGTCAAGGCGTAGTTCGATACAATAGGAAAGAGAAAAATGCAAGAGACTGAATCCGACAAGGATTGCCTACGTATCCCACCGAGGGAATTCAGGTCGAGCGTAGTTCTAAATACATGGAAAAAATGTTTTGGATTTTCTAAGGGAGACCGGATCCGATGTGGGTTGCCTACGTACCCCACCCTGGGAAGTTAGGTCTAGACGTAGTTCTGTTATATCAAAATGCAAAAGTACGAAAGATAAGCACTAATCTTGAGGTCTTCAGATGTAGTATTCTTGATGGCGTCTGAATTGATTGGCTTTGTGCTCACTCTGCCGTCTATTTTTGCTAAGATTACTGCTCCTTGATCCTCAAACTCAAATCTGGCTTGAATTTTCTTATTTTTTGTTTGACTGGTAGACAAGTAGGATTAATTGGTAATTTGTGCGAGACAATATCAGTGCTTAATCCTAGCATGTCATCATAAGACCAAGCAAATACGTCAACGTATTGCTTAAGCAACTGTATTAACTCTTGCTTTCTTTCAGCCTCCAAGTGTATGCTGACTCATGTTTCCTTTACGATCTCATCATCTCCTAAGTTGACAACCTCTGTTTCATCCATATTGGGTTTCTTCTGGCTTTCAACTTTCTCGATCTCATGCGGTAAATTTTCAGGCATCATGCTTTCATCATATTCTTCGTGATCTTGTTCATCAATTTCACTTTTCTCGGTGGATTCGTTACATGTCATAACTGTTGAACGAGGATTTTTATTAATTTAAGTGCTGAAAAGTGCGAAAGGTAAGTAAAACTAAATAGATATTTAAAATAACGAGAAATTTTTTTAAAAAGAAAAACAAAGAATTTTTTATTTTCAAAGCATTCTAGCTTTTAGAAGAGGCAAGAAACAAAAGGTTAGGCATGATTCAAGCCTCAATTTGATCATGCGAATTTTAAAATTAAAACTACTTTTCTACACTACCATGACTCTGGTTGAAATATGGACGGGCTGATATTCCAGTTCTGCAAGATTCTCCAGGTTCGGCATCACGAATGGTCAATTTGCTGAGATTTATCTCTTCCTCTTCTCCAGCCATGGCCATGAACAGATTGCCTATTCCTTCTACGATGTCATCATCGCCTGCTTAATCTGGAATCAAAGTTTGTTCTGGCATGAATATTGTGTCGCTTGCCCCCTGGTGGAATCTTCCCAAGGGAGGCTCGTATTCGAGTCCGTTGGTTCCTCTCTATTGCTTCAGCTGGATTAGCTCAACTATACCATTAGACTTGGATCCAAGTCCACTCTTTGGCTGATACCCATACTTCAACATCTTTGACGCAACCATTTTTGCCGTACTTGACAATTTGGTATCTTCGGGTTCTACTTCCTCATTGTCCCTTACAACCTGCATGATTTCCAAAGTGTGAAAAGTAGCTCCGTCTAACTTGTTGGTAACTAGGATAAAATTAACAAAATAAATGGGCAGACTGAGCTCCCCGTGGATGGTGACTTCTGTGCGACTCCACTCAAACTTTACACATTGGTGAAGAGTGGAAGGAATCACTCTTGCCATGTGAACCCATGGTCTTCCCAACAACAGGTTGTAGTTGGATGATACATCCATCACTTGAAATAGGATGGTAAATTCAGCCGGCTCCACTGGCAATGTGAGATAGATCTCTCCAATGACACTTCTTTGCGTTCCATCAAAGGCTTTAACTCTCACACGACTTTCCCTTATCTCTCCCATATTAACACCTAAAGCTCTCAGAGTGGTGAAAGGATAGATGTTGCATCTAGAGCCACCATAAATTAAAACTCGAGTCACAATCTTATCACGACATTTGACTGCGATGTGAAGTGCTTTGTTGTGCCCAGCCCCTTCCACAGGCAACTCATCCTCATGAAAGAAATCTTGTTAGCTTCCACTATTCTTCCAATCGTTGCAACTAAGGTTTCACTTGTGGTCTCTTTCGGAATGTTCACTCTGTTTAACACTTCTATCAAAGCATTCCTATGAGCTTCAGAACTCATAAGCAGAGACCAAATGGATATGTGGGCTGGCGTTTTGTTCAACTGTTCTTCGGCCGAATAGTCTTTAGACTGCATCTTCTTCCAAAACTCTATGGCTTCAGCATCGGAAACATTATTCTTTGGATTATGTTCTTTTTCGAGAACTCTTTGATTTAGATCCTCTGGGGCGTAACACCTCTCCGACCTAGTCATTTCTTGAGCCACGACAGTGTCGATCATCTTGCCCTTGGCGCCTGCTCGATAGTCCCAAAGGACAGCTTTGGTATCATACTCAGGCTTTCTAGCAATTAGACTGGTCACTATAACTCTTGGGAGATATGTTTGGACAATCAGAGGTTTCCTTAGTTGAACAGTGATAACAGGCTATGCCGAAGATATCATGGAATCTGTTTCATCTATGTTTGGATTGTCGGGGGCCCTATATTCGTCATCCAGAGTAACCATGTTGACTTCCTGATTCTCATGGTTTGGCAAGGTATTGTTGTTCACATTGAGAGGTGTTGGAGTGCATTTGATTACTCCTTTCTTGATTAAAGATTCGATTTGGTTCTTCAAACCGTAACAATCTTTTGTGTCATGTCCTTGAATTCCTGAGTGGTGAGTGCATCGCTTGTTTCCATCGAAGTTATGAGGGATTGGATCGGGAAGTTTCCCTTCAACTGGTTGCATCACTCTCGCTGTCCTCAACCTCTTAAACAATTGGGCATAAGGTTTGGCAATGAGTGTGTAAGCGCGAGCATTTCTAGCTTTGAGATTTGGACGCGGTTTCGGTGCATATGCTGGTCTATTTTGGTGGATGGGTGTTTGGACATAAACGTATGGTCTTGGAGTATTTTGGTATTATGGTGCTCGGGATGAATTATAATAGGGTTGGGTATTATATACTTGGTATGGGACGTATGAAGTCTGAGCAATAATCCGGGGATTGTTGGGGTATCGGTGGGACAGTCCTCCTTGTTGGTAAGTGACAGCTGAAACACCCTCCCTTTTCCTTTTGATGCCACCAATGTAGCCCGATTGCATAGCCCTACTTGCAGCTTGCGTTGCGACCATAAATTGAATCTCCCCAGATTTAACACTCTCCTCTATAAAGCCCCCTATCTTGACCAATTCTGCGAACTTTTGGCCTATCATTGACATCATCTTGTCAAAGTAGACACCTTTCTAAGCTCGAATAAAGCATTCTGAGAGCTCACTCTCATCCAGTGGTGGTTGCACCCTTCCAACTTCAGTTCTCCAACGTCGTGCGTACTCTTAGAAATTTTCTGATTGCTTCTTCTGTATGTTGGCCAATGAGAATTTGTCAGCTGTAATTTCAGTATTAAATCTGAAACAAGGCATTAAGTCTTCAGCCATTTCTAGCCAGTCACGCCATTTGCGAGGGTCTTGTTACGTATACCAGGCCAATGCTTCTCTAGACAGACTCTGGATGAACAACTTCATCCTCAGATTCTCATTTCTCCCTACACCGACTAACTTGTCATAGTATGCCCTTAAGTGAGTGTGAGGGTCACCTTTTCCATCGAACATGTCAAACTTCGGTGGTTTGTACCCTACCGGCATGTCAAGGTCTGGATGGATGCATAAGTCATCATAATCTAGACTCTCTGTTCCTCTAGTGACTTGTAAGCTTTCAAATGCTTTTTTCAGACCATGAAATTGGGCATTTATCGATGCATCATATTTCAACCGAGCATCTACCTCCATTTCTGTATATTGATCAACCTCGTATGGGACATTAACCACTGCTGGCATCGTGAATATAGGAGCTCCAGCAGCATATACAGGTGGAACATGTGGCTCATAGGGAGCGGCAACATGTGCCCCAAGTATCCGCTGCATCGTAGGTATAGTAGGGTCGCGATTAGAAAGGTCAGGAACGGTCCTGACTGTAGTTGGAGAAGCTAGTGGAACTCGACCGTGAGTAGGCGTGTTGAGTCAGTTCTGGATGATTTGGTAAGTCGGCAGAAGGCAAGTCAGCCTTTGGGAAGTAGATAGGTATCTTGAAAGTAGGGAAAGTGGTCGCCGATAGTTAGAAGCACCTACGTAGTAATCCATTTGTGGATCACGTAGATAGAAATTCTCCCTTGCCCAAATCTGTAACAATATACTGCATCCTCCGAAGAAATCGTGTCCCTTAATGCAGGTTGTCATTGAACGAAGAACTTCGGCGAGGATTATAGATACCAAAGTAAATCTTTGTTGATTGTTGAAGATGCTTATAACCATCGGCAATATGTTGATGTCGATAGAATTGGACCTTATTGGGAACCCCATAACTCCTAAAAAAACCAGAACGAAACTCTTGGCCTCATATGCTCCCATACACCGCGAATACATTCAAATTCACGTTAATATTAACCTTCCGAACGCCCAAACCTCTGAAAGAGATAATCTAACTCGACGTGTCCGCCGTCCACATATCTCAATGACCGAAATATGTGCAGATCCAAGAGACTTAGGAAGTCACCTGTATAGATAGTTGAGGGGATCACCGACAGCCTCCCTCTAATCGGTAGTTTGGTAAGACTACTGAACTTTTCTAGTGTAGGAGTGATCTCAAAATCCAGGAATTTGAAAGTTACGGTGGTCGATTCCCAAAACCTCATTAGCTGAGTGACAAAGACTTTATCGCATTGTGTCCCTAGAAGCGACAATAACGCTCTTAAGTGCCTTTGAATCTCTGCCTCGTGTATCCTACAGATATTTTGCCACTAATTATGTAGAATGTAGGGATCTGAAACAACCATTTGGATATTCAGCAAGTCTTGGTTGAGATTCATCTGAAAAGAGGGTAAAGGGTGTAATGAGTTTATTTGATCGAAATACATTAAATGTTTAAGTTTGGATAATTTATATCAGTTTCACACAAAGTTTATGTCGTCGAGTTTTAAAGAAGAAACTCATTGACATTTGGGTGGTTTCCTCAACGCAATGACAATACCGTATACTGTCTTGCCTAAGGCTATCCAACATCACCTATTTTAAAGAGTAAGGATTTTTCCTAGATGATTGACAGTGGGACTGAGTAATTGCGAGAAGGTGCACTAACTTAATTGCATCAACTCTGAAACTAAGGAACCCAAAGAGAGTTTCGGAGGAGTGCAGGAACACCCCTCGCGTGTATGGTCTGTGCGTGTACGGCCAAAGACTCGATATAAACTTCAAATGACAGTGTAGAGAAAGCAGTAACAAGTAGAGTTTTAAAACAAATAAGGAACACAAGTTTGGATTTCACTTGCGACCTTTCAGTCAAAACAATATATTAATTTGGAAAAGGAAACAAGCAAAAATAAACAAGTAATCACAAGTATTATTCTTAAATTAAGTTTTCTAAGGTTAAAACCTAAATAATATTCCCCAGCAGAGTCGCCATGCTGTCGCACCCTATTTCGAATCGGCCGAAACAGTTTACAACATAATATGACTGTCACTCTGTTTTTGAAAAAATATGTTTTGTTTGTTTTAGAGTCGCCACCAAAATTTTAAGGAAAATATTAGGAAAACTATTTTTTATGTATGTATATGTAAACTCTTTTTTGATTTGCGAAACCAGTGAGATTCTGAGTAAAGGTTTTGGTTACTCGAGGGAAAGGTGTTAAGCACCCCTCAGAGCCTATCCGAAGATAGTCCTTAAACTCAATTTAAGAAAAAATGATTAGGAAAACTTGTTTATTTATTTGCTTTAAAAATCAATGATAAGTTAATTGGTTAGTTTAAGAAAAGAGTAAAATACAAGATACGACATATATATGCCTTATAAAATAGATTTAATAGTAGTATTTTATCATGTAAAAATAAATAAATAAATAAATAGATGTACTTAAAAGTATGTAATTTTTATATGTTGAAAAATATAGATGTATCATAGTAAAGTTATCCTAAGAAATATATAGATGTTGAATTTATAAAAATATGTCATTTCATTAAGACGTGAAAAATAAAATAAGATAGTAGTGGAGTGTAAATATGTAGTAATATATGTAATATGTAATTTGGATAAAAATAGAGTTTCCTAAAAAAAATTAAAATAAATAAATAATAATGATACTAAATGTTAAAATAATAGATAGAGTTTGTGATCTAAAATAATGTTTATTATAAAATATAGTATATACATGTAAGTTGTTTAGAACATATGAATATTTATTATTTATTTACATGTATAGACAAATTGACAATAGATTAGATGTAGTAAAGTAATATGTATATTTAAGTGTAGGCATTTATAAATTATAAAAATAAATAAATAACATTAGTAAAAGAGATTGTATATAATAATATGTTATGTGGAGAAAATATAGAATATATACCTTTATATTTATGACATATATATGTATGTACCTTGTATTTGAACCTGTTGGCATATCTAAAATTTTGAAATGGCATGTTAAAAGATTAAAATATTTTTAGCAATGTTTGATCCAAAAAAGTAAGAATAGTCTATACACTTTATAAAGGGGTGATGTAACTATTGTGCCTTATTCTACAATTATATTTATTATTGTTGACAAAATATATAGGCCTATTTTCCTAAAGAAATGTATATATTCTGAAATGGTGATTATTTTAGTCTTATATATCGCTAAAGGTGATTATTTTATCCTTATGTATTTTTAAAGGTAATTATTTTAGCTTTTAAGACTAGTATGAAATTCATATAGAAATCCCAATTGATGAGTTTTTCTCGTACTTAGTAATACTCCAATTATTACACCTTCGGGGACATTTCAATACCCTCTCTTTTTAAGCTTGAAATCCTACTCTTTTGAACCCAAAAATCTGCAATTTTAAGTTGTTTAAACTTAAACATCAAACACTTGTTTTTTTTTATTTTTAAAAAAGACAACTCAAAATAGGTATATAACTTTAAAAAATATCACTCCAAGGCAAACTTCTTTGAAACAAGTTACGCATTTATAAATGAATGTAAAAATGTTGGCAAATCACCTAATAAGAAAGTATTATCTAAGTTAAATAATTACCAAATGTATAAAGGGATATGAGAATAATTTAAATAATATGAAATATGCCTATTTTTTGCCAACTTCCCTACTTGTTTTCTACAAATATGTATCTCTAAAGGATAATTGAATTTTTGGCCTTTAAACTAGTTCCGGATTTATTTGGGGGTCCTAAGCAATGAGTAGACCTAAATGAAAATTATTTTAGCCCTTTGGGACTTAATTTGGAAAATTTTTAAACTATAAGCCCATCATTTCAACTTAAAAGGCCTAAAAGAATGTTATAAGTAAAAATGCTAACCCATTTTTAAGAAAATATCTTTTGTATCATTTGTTCTATAGGTGTCTCAAATAAATTCATAAACAAATAATATCAGTTCACGTTAAATAAGCTTCAAAATAAAAGACAAACAATATATCCAGAACTTGTAAGTAAAGGTTAACCAATGTATCCAAACAATATAATTGAGACTCGAAAATAGGAAGGGTAAGAAATATTGAACACCTAATTCGAGAGACTCCAAGCATCCCGATGATCCTAATTTGTTGTTGGCCTAATATCTTAGACCAATTCGAGAAACTCCAACTCTTCGGTTGTACATGAAACACAAGAAAAATAGAGAGATAAAGATTAGTAACTAATTAAATAATGCGATCATGTGAATATGCAAACAAACATGAATACATACAAAACAGTGATATCAACTTTTATATAACCAACAGTTTCATGAATTTTAAGGACGACTCAATTAGATCCTTTGTAATAGAAAGGAGCATAATACATTTAAACCATTGATTCAAAAATAAAAATAAATAAAGAAGGGAAAAGGGACAGAGAAACCAATCTAAACATAAAACTAAATACCAAATGGATTGAGTGTAAATTAAAGCTCATTCCAATGAGCTACTGAAAAAAAAGAATATTGACAAAGAATGATATTCTTAAAGCAACGTGAAATTAGTTGGACCAAAATCATATATTCCAGATTCAAAAACTAATCTAAATAGGATTATTGCCACAGTGTATTCACATGTTACGGAACAAGAAGAGAGTATAAAGTAACTAGAATATATAACAACTTATATTTGATCACTCAGGTTTATTAGCAAGAGTTTCACCTTTTATCAGTGGGTTATCATATAAGTTCAATGCTTAAGTGCAATAAGCTATTAGTGAAAAAAGAAGCTAAAACACAACACTTAATAATTGATAAACTTGGCAGTAATAAGGTGTAATGGAAAGAGCAGTGATCAGATTTGAATGCACCCAAACAACTGACTTCACAGAGAGGTAAAAAGCTTTAACAAAAATATACAAATATTCAAAGCACACGATCATTTTAATAGGCTGAAATTGAAGCAAGGAAATAAGGTAAAGAGAATCGAAGGGAGGAAGTGATACATACCTTATATAGAGCAGCAAACTAGGAATGGTTTGTCAAAGATACCAATTTCAAACTCAGATTAAAACAAATGGAAGACTTATCCCGTTTTCTGGATTATTTTTTTAGATATTTCCGGATGGTCTCGAATGTAAAGTGGCCTGCCCTTTTATAGGTGAAATAGGACTTCGAAGTCGGATTTGAAATCCAAAAATCGTTGGGGACGGAGCTACAATTAGATGTCAAGAAATCAAACATCGCTTTTTAGATTGTGAATACTTGGATCCATTTCGACCACAAATTCAAATTATCTGAACAAAACATAGACGAAGTAGAGGCGTAGGTGTTGTAAGGATCCATTTTTTTCTTCAGAAAAGGTGATAGAAAAGTTGATATGAAGAGACATAGAGTTGACAGGAGAGAGGGAGGAGGTGGATGGGGGAGGAGATGATATTGGAAACCGTCGGGTATTGTTGTTTTTCGGTGGTTCATGGTCGTTTCTTTGGCAGCGGGTGATGCGATGGGAGATTGATGAGATAGGACGAAGGGGCATGGGGAAGTGAGGACGTCTGGGGAAGATGACCGCTGGAAATTAACATTTTCTGGCAGTTCATAGCCGTACTCAGCAGACGCGATAGGAGAGGAGATGAGCGTTTAGGGACGGAGGAGGCTGTTCTAGGAAAGGATCGATGTTGGAAAAAAAAAGGCTGGGCGCAGTACTATTTTCTGGAAAAGAAGAAAACAATTTGGGATTTAATTTTGGCCGTTCGATCGTTTGATCGGACGGTTAAAATAAATCATAAATTAAAAGGAAAAGTTATATATATATATATATATATATATATT
>JAJOOH010010151.1:0-15783 GCA_029582605.1 Solanum gracilifrons | reverse complement strand
AAGGTAGGGGTAAAGTTGCGTACACACCACCCTTCCCAAACCCCACTTCTGGGATTACACTGGGTATGTTGTTGTTTCACAGACAGCTGTCGACTAACTATATCCAAACAAAGCAGGACTTCATTAAAAAAGGATGGTTGTGTAGCCCTCACCTGGGTGGCTTCTCCTGTTGCTGTAGAAGATTTAACTTGGCATTTGAGCTAGATCTAGTTAGATGCTCTTTGCAGAGGCAGTGACCATACACCACAGCTACCTCAGTCCAATAACTATTAGGTTCACTTTGTTATCTTTTCTCTTTCAGGTCCATCTTATCCCAATTTACAGAGGAGCAAATGAGTAGATATGAATCTTTTAGGAGATCTGGATTTCAGAAATCCAACATGAAGCGGGTATGTTTTGCCATCGTCCCCACTTTATCGTCTTTTTCCTGCTTTTTTGCATGTTCTGAGTATGATCTGTAATATTATAGACAAAGCGCTATAGATGATGTCAGAGTTGTTTTCTCCTCTACCGTAGCTTGTCTGTGCGTTTGTTTCGTTATTCATGTGCGTGTTGCTTTTTGTTTGCTTGAGCTGGGGAAGGGAGTTGGCAAAAAAGGTTATACTGAGAAAATGGGCAGAACATTTCTGTATCAACTGATCCTCTAATGTGGCTTTCCAATCAATATGGTCCGGCCTTGCCCCGGCCTTGTGCATAGTGGGAGCTTAGTGAACTCTGCTGCCCTTTCAAGAAATGGAATGTAGATGATAGACTAGTGTCTGAGATAGAACCCTATACCCAGTAAACCACATCAATTTCCTTGTATTCATCTCTGATACTCACAAAGTATTCATGTCTGATACTCAAATTATTCATGTCTGATACTCAAATTATTCCTGTCTGATACTCACAAATATCCTGATATAGTAATTTTCCTAGTCTCTTACTCTCCTCTATGAGAGGACTTCTATTTGGAAATTCTGTTACATGCAGTCTCAGGCTAGTTTTGGTTTGATTTGTTTTGAATTAATAGGGCCTTCTTTTCTTGGATTTCTTCTGTCCCTCACATTTAGCCATTTAAGCAAATAGTGTTGTCTTTCAGTAAAAATATAATGTCAGAACAAGAACATGATAGAAAATTGTTGAAAATACATGTGGGTAGAATAATCTTTTTCTTTTATTGGGACCTTGTGGCCATTGATATGTTTACTTGTCTTCTCTTATACTTTTGCATGCATGATTTGATATGATTTGTTTGAGTTGAGATGGGAAACTCCCAATTGTATGTTTACTTCCAGAACCCTCTGCCATCCCCCTTACACCCTTTTCTCCACTCTTGTTTTTTTTTTACACGAACCCTGAATAATTCTTGCCCCAACTTCACTCTTCCCAATCAACTCTTTATCCACACACACACAAACACACAAAAACCACAGTAAAAATCTTCATAGAACCACCAAAATCCTTTTGGACCTTTCTCAAATAGTTTAGCTAATGGCCCTGTAGCAAGCAGGAGTTTGACCTTTGCTCGGCTGCTCCTATGGCTTCAGTGCCTTACAACACTTCTTTTGTATTGGGGAGTTTTAGTGCCAATAGGGTCTGTCTTAAAGTACTTTCTTTCCTAGGAATAACATCAAGACTGGATATTTATAATCTGGGTTGAAGTGGAAACAGGATAAAAGAGATGCTAGAGTAGTGGTTAGAGATAGCTTCTGCTGTATCTGAAAAAGAAGCTTCTGGGAGTTCTGGGGAGACCCGTGACTATAAGGCTGAGGTGGGGTTTCATTTTCTTTTGTATAGTTTTGAAGTTTTGGTTTGTAATTTTCAGTTCTTGCCTTCCCAGATCCCACTTTGTGGGACTAACTGGGTATATTGTTGTTGTTTGAGTTGAGATGGCCTTGTTACGTGGTGTGGGACCAATCCCTAACATTAGCTCATTGAAGCAGTCTTTTTGTCTTTCATTACACACATGCAATGCTAGAATTCATTTTCTCAATAGATGTGTAACTGTCAGATAATTGAGAATGAAGCCAAATCTTTGTGAATATGTGAGGACCTTGTGCAAGCCTCAGGGCCATTGAGATGTTTGCTTTTCCAGTCTGATAATTTGTTGTGCATAATTTAATTTTTGTCGTGACTCTTCTTCTGTGTTATCGATTCAGTTGCTGTCCAACATCACAGGAAGTGCCAAGATATCTATTCCTATGACAATTGTGGTGTCTGGGATAGCAAAAATGTTTGTCGGTGAGCTTATTGAAACAGGTAAATAGACAGATCCACTTTTTATAGAGGATAATTGATGAAGCAAAACATTTATCCTTTATTTTGGAATAGCAAGGATGAATTGTGTTTGGAATGATTTTATTTGGTTTCTTTTCTTAGACACTTGTGCACGGAACCAAAATACTTGCCAAACTATCATCAGTTCTTGACCAATTTGCAATGATTAGGCATTAAAAGCCTAAGCCCCATAATACTATCCGTTACTGAGCATTTTGGTTAACATTCATTTGGAACACTTAACTCCTTTAAAAGTAACAAAGAGTAGCTCTAAAATGTCTTCGATGTATTCACACATCGCACCTATGCTAATTAAGCACCCGCCAACGTGTCTGGAATCGCATTTGATGTGTCTGACTGGTTAAGGATGTTTGGCACTACAAGTAGGGAAAACGTAGGACTTTTTAAGCAAGAAAAATAAAATGACTCTCCTGCCTCAGTGTTGGCCCAGACACTGCCCCTCCTTTGTTCCTAGTAGGCTCTGTTACCCTCTAGCTGTAAAAGCTCAATGTCACATTCTTTCTCTGCTTTTCCTCTCCCTTCTTCAAAAGATGGATATAATCAACTGAATGTTTCGTAAACCTAGGTGAACTATGTTTAACCAATATCCAGTCTAATTATGCAGTAAAGAGTTGCCAATCTTTAGTGTTTCAAGGTGGAAATGTCCTTAGTTAAAGAACGTTGAAGGGCTATACTGCATTGATTTTCTCCAAGTAATGGTGCTCAATCATCTTACCATACATTTTGCAGCTAAAATGGTGATGGCAGAGAGAAATGATACAGGGCCAATCAGGCCATGTCACATAAGAGAAGCATACAGAAGGCTAAAACTTGAAGGCAAGATTCCAAAAAAGTCAGTGCCAAGACTTTTCCGTTAGTGGACATGGAAGCAACCAGTACTTTTATTTCAGGTTTGTTGTCTTCCTTTTGTTTACAAGTCCTTTAATGTGTCTATTTTGAATTGTCGCAAATCTTTAATTTCCTTGCACTTTCAGGTCAAGTAAACATTTCTAGTCACAAAGTTGTCACAGTTCAGCGGATGCCTTTACATTGCCCTATTATATGTAGGGTTAGCCTGTTTATTTAATTGCTTAAGCAGAGGGAAAGAGTTTAACTAACATTTTGTGAAAATATTTGTACTGCCCCCAAACCAGGAAATGACACTATGGGAGGGAGAATAAAAGATCACAACATCTTGGCTATTTAATAACATAATTGTATTTGTTAGCAAAACATCACATTATTTGTTGACCATGTAGTGCATTTTTCAATGCACTCAGACGAAAGAGAAAATGTGGAGTGACGGACAACAATGCTCCTTCATCCACCATGTTGTGTGGAGGAGGCAGCAAAATGGACCTAAACTTTGTTGAGTAGAAAAGGAACCAACAGACAATTCAGATCAGTTTGATTGTTCTTCTCTTTGATTCTCACTGTGGGCGTTGACGTTCATTTTCAAATAATTTGTTCACATGCTCTTAAGTTTTTATAATGCTTCTCATCCCTTGTTCTCCATTCTCTCAGATTTGTAGCAGTCAGCCACTTTCCTCGCAGAAAGGCGTAGGATGAGCTTGTAAATCTTGAACGAAAAGATTGGATGAGGTGTACCTTTACAAGGTGAGGCTTTCGCTTCTCTTTGTGATGCTGGGGTTTCTTCGAAGAAGTAAATTTCGAGAGGCATTCAGCCACCACGGGAAGAGAGCTCTCACCTTGACGGAAGGATTGGCAAGACGAAGATCCGGAGCAATTGTAGCTTAACTGTGTAGTTTATAGTGTTGGTACATTGACTCATTGAGTTTCAGCTGTTGCTTTCATTTTCCCCTTTTTTCAGAAGGGCATACTTAGGATAACATGAAATCATGAAAAATAGTAGAAAATGTTAGAAAACAAATCGAGTTAAGTGGCATTCCAAGTTTGTTGTCTCTTCTCCACTACCTAATTCCCCCGACCCCTACTTGATCATCCCAACCCCCGAACCCCCACTTTCAATCCCCCCTTCACAATGTTTTGTTAGATAACATATAAATAGTATTGAAATAATGTTTTCTTGCTTAACTTACCAAACATTAGAAAATAAGTAAGAAATCTACTTGTTTTTCGAGAAAACATTTTTTAGAAAATCATTTTCCTTTCATACCAAACACACCTGGATATTGAGAAGTTCAATAATTGTGAAGTGTATACATTAAATTATACTCCAATGGATCTTTATCAGAAGCCCATTACATGTATATTAGTCACTTTGGTTAGTTGTATCTCCATATACAACGTTGCGCGTGTACCCAATATTAGTGAATAAATAAATAAATGTTATATAAGTGTTATAAATTTATATGGTCGAGTAACTTATCTCTTGCGTCTTTCTAGTACAAGTATTTATTTCGTCGTGAAATAAAAAATTTATATTTATTGGTTATCTTTGTTACTTGGATACTATAGAGAATTGTACTCTTTAGTTGTGTGTGAAGACAATCAGAAGAATGTTATATACATACGGACTGTATTTTATGATTTTTCGATTAAAAAATTTATTTGCTTTTAGCTTACAATATTTTTATAAGGAATTATAGTTATGTTATCTATAAATAAAGGAAAAGGCTCAAATATGTCATCGAACTTTGAGAAAAGGTTGATTGATGCCATCCGTTAAAAGTTTGGCTCATTTATGTCATTTTCATTTGAGAAAAAACTTATTAATGCCATTATTTGTTCATTGAAAGTTCGATGACATATTTGAGCCTTTTTCCTTTTAAAAAATGATTTTAATTAATGACATGGCCGAATCATAATTGACCCGACCATGAGTAAAAAATGGTTTCGCAAAACGAAAACTTTTTTCAATTAACAAAATAATAGCATTGATGAGCCTTTTCTCAAATAGAAATGACATAAATGAACCAAACTTTTAATGAATGACATAAAAGAGTTTTTTCAAAGTTCGATGACATATTTGAGTTTTTTCCTATAAATAAAAGACGAAATTTTCGGTCAAGTTTTGACCACAATTTTGGATAAACTTCTTAAATAAGATCAAAAGCCAAATCTTGATATAAGGTAAGTAGGTTTATTGTAGGCATTTTTCATTGTTCACCAATAAACAAAATAGTTTCTTAAATCCTTTTTCCAAAATTTAAAGTGGAAAAGAAATTTTCCATTTTCAAAATTGGAAATAAACATATGGCAAGTACTTAATGATTTAGGTATTATAAAATGTCACAATAAGAAGCATTCTAAAATCAAAAAGAAGAAAACTTTTCTTTACACAAAAAAACATGGCTAAAGCTTCAATCATTCTATTTTATTTGGCCATTTTATTGATCTTTTCATCTGGTTAGTCTCTCTCTTATATTATTAAAATGATTTTTTCCTATTTTTTTACTACTACAACAACAACAATGTATATAATAATATTAAACTTTTTTGTAACAATGTATTTAAATTATTAATTGCTTCACTGAATTTTGAATCTGTCTCTATCATACGATTAACATTCAATTCTCGTTTATATTTTTGTGAACAGATGTCATTTTGATGGGACAAGCATGCACTTTGGCATCAGAGTGTCCATCTCTATGTAGGATTGGAATTCGACAATGTGTTAATGGTGTGTGTATTTGTTGTGTTGGTCCAACATGTCAAGGTGATCAAGAAAACAGTAACCTAGGTTAAAGCTATTTAGAACTTTGTTATATGTAAATCCAATGCTATAATTATTGGATATTAATAAAGATTATTATTATTTTATCGAAAGAGTTGGATATTTATAAAACTTTCATATTTTAAAGTTTTGACTAGTATCTGTATAACTCACAATCATTATATTTGACCACTGTTATTGTCAATCTAGCATTCATCAAACAAGCAATCATATATTACAATACTGTGTGAATTAAATTCTTTAATATGTAATAGACATAATATTTAATTAGTGTAGTCTTCCTAGAATTTTGTACTTATTAGAAGTTGGGGAGCAATACGTATAGTCTTATCACGATTCGAGATATTTTTGGGCATTTAGCCATATTATAGGAATTAGGTGATTTTTTCAATTTTTCGTGTGTATTATTCCATGAATATTTGATGAAATGGAAACCTGAGTTCTAGGTGATCTTTTTAAAAATACTTTACAAGACCTTCCATAAGGAGTTCGGGGAGCAGTACGTATAGTCTCTCTTTATTTTTATGAATAACTGGGCCTTGCCCGATTTAATCTAAAAAAAAAGGAGTTGAGGAGCAGTACATATAGCCTCACTATGATTCGAGGAATTTTTGGGCATTTTGGAGCCATTTTATAGGAATTATGTGATTTTTTTTAATTTTGTGTATTATAGCCCATAAATATTTTGTGAAATGGCTTCCGGACAATTTTTTTTAAAAAACTTTACGAGATTCTACTTAAGGAGTTGGGGGAGCAGTATGTATAGCCGCACCATGAACTATGGCATTTTTTTGGCATTTAAGAGTCATTTGGTATGAATTAGGCAATTTGTTTTTTAATTTTTCGTGTGTTAGCCAGTGAATATTTGGTGAAATGAATTTCGGGTGATATTTTTGAATAAACTTTACGAGACCATCCCTAAGGAGTTGGAGAGCAGAATGTATCGCCTCACCATGATTTGAGACATTTTTTGGAGATTTAGTAGCCGTTTTATAGAAATTAGGCAATTATTTCAATTTTTCGTGTGTGGGAGCCCATGAATATTCGGTGAAATGGCTTTCGAGAGTTTTTTTAGAAAACTTTATAAGACCCTCAATAAGGAGTTGGGGGAGTAGTACGTATAGCTTCACCATGAACCGAGGCATTTTTTGGCAGTTAGGAGCCACTTTATAGGAATTAGGTGATTTTTTTTTCCAATTTTTCGTGTGTGTTAGCTAATGAATATTGACGATTTTTTTAAAGAAGTTTACGAGACCCTCTTTAAGGAGTTGGGGGGAGCAGTATGTATAGACGGACCATCATTCAGGGGATTTTTGGGTATTTAGGAGCCTTTTATAGGAATTATGCAATTTTTTCAATATTTCGCGCGTGTGTTAGCCCATAATATTTGTATAAATGACTTCCGAGAGAACTTTGAAATATTTTTTACAAGATCCTTTGTATGGATTTGGGGGAACCATACGTATGGCCTGACCATGTTCCGAGGCATTTTTGGACATTTAGGTGCCTATGAATATTTGATGAAATGACTTTCAAGCAATTTTTTTGGAAAAACTTTACGAGACTTTTCGTAAGGAGTTGGGGAGAAGTACGTATAGCTTCACCATGATCCGAGCCATTTTTGGAAATTTAGAAGTCATTTTATAAGAATTAGACGATTTTTTCAACTTTTTGTGTGTTAGCCCATAAATATTTGTGAAATGGCTTTGAGGCGATTTTTTTTGAAAATATTTACGAGATCTTCTTTAAGGAGTTGGGGAAGAAGTACTCATAGCCTCAGCATGACCTGAGACATTTTTTGGGCATTTAGAAGCCATTTTATAGGAATTAGACGATTTTTTTTCAATTTTATGGGTGTGTTAGCTCACGAATATTTGGTGAAATAGCTTCCGGGTGATTTTTCTGAAAAAACTTTACGCGGCTCTTTTTTCACGCGACCCTGCGTAAGGAGTTGAGAGAGTAGTACGTATAGCCTGACCATGATCCGAACATTTTTGGGCATTTAGGAGCCATTTGGGGGAGTAATAAGTTAGTCCATTAATATTTGGTGAATTGACTTTTGGGCGATTTTTTTGAAAAAACTTTACAAGACCATCCGTAAGAATTTTCGGGAGCACTATTTATAGCCTCACCATGATCTGAAACATTTCAGGGCATTTAAGAGCCTCTTTTTTTTTTTTTGTAGGAATTAAGCGAATTTTTCAATTTTTCATGTATGTTAACCCATGAATATTTGGTGAAATGGCTTCCGGACAATTTTTTAGAATTTTTTTTATAAAACACTCCGTAAGGAATTGGGTGAGCAGTACATATAGCCTCACCATGATCCGAGGTATTTTTAGGCATGTAGGAACCATTTCATAGGAATTATGCGATTTTTTCAATTTTCCTTGTGTAAAGCCCATGAATATTTGGTGAAATGGCTTACAGACAATTTTTTTGAAAATATTTACGTAACCCTTGGTAAGGAGTTAAGAAATTAGTACGTATAACCTCATCATGATCTGAGGTATTTTTGAGTATTTAAGAGCTAATTTATAGAAATTAAATGATTTTCTTAATTATTCACGTGTTAGCCTATAAATATTTGTGTTAACCTGTAAATATTTGACGAAATGACTTCCAAAGGCAGTTAGGTGACTTTCAATTTGCTTTCTATGATTTTGCATTTAATAATGTTAGCCTATAGATATACCGTATGTGCAAGCACAAACCCAATATATACTACTTTATATGTCTCAATTTATGTGGCACAAATATAATTAGGAGAGTCAATCAAATTTTAATATGATTTTTAAATATTTTACTAAGTATGTGATTTTTCAAGTAATATGTGTTAATTCCTCCTATCTCAATTTATGAGGCATGAGTGAAATTTTGAAAGTCAATCAATTTTTTTAATATACTGTTAAATATTTTAAATTCTTAACTTTTACCGACTTACCCTAAGCCGTTCACATTCTCTTTTATACATAAAAATAAAAATACATGTTATTCTCTTTGTCCTAATTTATAGGCACTTGTAAAATTTTGAGAGTCAACTAAATTGTTAATATACTTTTTTAAATATTTTAAATTGTTAATTAATGTAATTTAATTATAGTACTACTTTTTTCTTCCAAACTTAAATAAGTCAAATCAATCATAATTACAACATTCCATATAAAAAAGAGGAAAACAAATTCAAGATAAAAAAAAACTTCACAATTGACTATAATCTTATCAATATTATCTATTTACTAGAAATATATATGGAAGGAACTTAATGAACATGGTCCTATATATATATTGTCACCATAAGAAACACTTCAAAGTAAAATAAAATAAAATACTACTTTACTTAATAAAATTAAGTAGTTAATATGGAGAAGGCTTCATTGAGTGTGTTTTTGCTAGTCACTTGTTTGATCTTTTCATGTGGTTAGTCTCTCTTTGTTTCTTTATTTTCTTTATGAACGTTAGTCAATTATTTTGCTAGTCACTTGTTTGATTTTTTATGTTATGTTATATGTTTTATGTTTTATTAATAACATTTTTATTAGAGAAGTCAAAGAATATTTGAACAAATGATGTTATTATAAAGAGATTTGATTGTATAATAACAAGGTTTATTCAAAATGAAATCTTGTCAGCATTGTCAAATGAACGAGTTGAAATGAATTTGAATCGTTAACCAATAATTATGATTTTGTGCAAGGTGCTAATTTTTTTTTTCAATCCTCAGATATTGTGATGGGACAACCGTGTTCTGTGTATTCAAATTGTCATGGGCCATGCAAAAAAGGATATCCATCATGTGTTAAGGGCGTGTGTGGTTGTTGTATTGGTTTTCCCGCAATATGCAATCTTACAAATCAAGAAAGCATTGACTTTGGTCGCAAAGTAATAACTTTGGAAAACATTTCTTAATTACTTTGTTAAAGCTATTTAGATTTGCTATACCTTTACTTGTGTACTAGTAAATTTTACCGCACTTTGCACGGTCATATGAATAACATTATTGAATTAATACTTCATTACATACACACTTTCTTACGTTTATATAATTATAACTCTATGCAGAAATAGTTTCATTACAATCCAAATAACACAAAAATAAATATCATTTTAAAGCTTCGTAAATGAAGTTCTATCGCTTAAAAACAATAAATTAATTATTGTTACATAAAAGGAAAAATATAAACAAATATTACTTCAATGTATAACTATCGTCTTCGGTTCAATCTTTACATCTTCAAACCTCTACGATTTTTCTCTGAACTTCATAATGCTATAACAATTATATATATATTCAGAGTTCAAACATATTTTCATGGGATAATTTTGACATTTCAAGATTTTATAATGTGTAATTTATAGAATATAGTGGATCTAGGTCATCAACAACAAATGTAATCGCACCCACTATTTTTAATTGACCATAAATTGAGAAAAGAGTAATTAGTAACAGACAAATTTTATAGCTAAACAATAAAGCTCGTCACTTATTTTATTAAAATGTTCAATTCTCTATTTTTTTTAAAAATACGAAGTCATATTTTTAGTAGACATCTTTAAATTGAAGAAATTCTTAATAATAACCAAAACAAGAATACATATTTATGAAAAGAAAATCAATAATGACAAATTTTAAATGTGCAATTTTCCAAAGGGGTTGAGTTTTTTTTTCTTTTTCTAATTAGGTCAGGTATCGAGGGTAAAAAATGGACACTACTAAAAAATATGACTCGAAAAACCGACCTCCGGAGGTTAATTTTTTAGCATTGAAAATTGATACAATGTAAACCGACCTTTAGTTGATAAAATGTAAACCGACCTCTGGAGGTTAGATTTTGTTTTTTTAAATTTATTTATTTGCAAAATTGACCTTCGGAGGTGTTTGAACATGAGATTTGATATCAAAATTTGAAATCATGATTTCAATTTATTTTTTTAAAATGTAAAACTTGACCCATAAATTTATATTATTTTTTATGAAAAAACCCATTATTTTAAGCAAAAGAGACTTATGTTTGGCATGAAGAAATTATTTGTATCATGTGAGTGAAATGATTATATTAAGAATAATTAGTTACTACTATTATTGACTAGTGATCTTTATAAAATTATGTATATCTAAAAGTTTGTAATCACAAACATCTATTTATAAAAAAAACATGGAGATATGTAATTTTCCATATCTTGCGTAGTTTGCAGTTTCGATCCAAGGGTGAATTAACCCTCTATGATTATAATTGATTTAATTAGAAGTTTAGTATAATGACTTCCAATTCTAAAAAAATAGATTTTGTTCTTTATTTTACTTTCCAACTTAAAAAAGTCAAATCAATAATAACTTCCCTGTTACATATAAAAAAGGAAAACTAATTAAAGATTAAAAAAAAAAAACTTCATAATAAATGAATATATAATCATATCAAATATTTTCTATTTACTAGAAAGATGTCATGCATTTAATGAACATGGTCCTATATATATTGTCAATTAAGAAACACTTGAGAGCAAAAAATATACTACTTTGCTTAATAAAGTTTAGTTGATATGGAGAAGGCTTTGTTGATTGTGTTTTTGCTAGTCACTTGTTTAATCTTTTCATCTGGTTAGTCTTTCTTTATTTTTTTTTATGAACGTTACTCGATTTTTTTTATATTAAATATAATTTATCATAACATTTTATTATAATTGTTAAATTATAACCCACCAATTTAGAACACACTAAATCTAGATCTGTCTTAAATCATACAATAATTTTTAATTTCTCATGAATTAACCAACAATTACAATTTTTGTGCAAGGTGCTAATTTTTTTTTTTTGATCCTCAGATGTTGTGATGGGACAACAATGTTCTTCGATTAAGGATTGTTCCAATTTATGCGAAGTTGGATATCTAACATGTTTTAAGGGCGTGTGTAAATGTTGTGTACATTTTGGTTCAGCGGAATGTCATGTGATAGATCAAGAAAGCATTAACTTTGGTCGCAAAGTAACAACTTTAGAAGATTCTTCTTAACTGCTTTGTTAAAGCTATTTAGATTTATTATGCCAGTATTGGTAAATGTATTTGTGCTTCGCACAGTCATAAATAATGTTATTGAATTTATATCGCATTACGTATAATTAATTTTTTTAAAGTCCACCCTCAATATTATTTATAAAATAAATATGAATGAAAGTAATACTTCAATGTATAAGTATAGACTTTGCCTCAATCTTTACATCTTCAAATCTCTACAATTTTTTCTCTAGGAACTTACGAGCAGAGCATTTTCTGGAACTAGCCCGCTTTCCATTATTCAATAGCGCAATTATTCATTGCACATAATTAAAAAAGCCATTAAAAAGTGACTAAAACATCATAAAAATGGGACTATCCGAGTCAATGATACAAGCAAAAACACTTTCCGACCAAGCCTCATTAATTGATCACAACGATATCATCCATATAAATTGAAATGCAAAACAAATTAACCATCCACAACAAAGATAATACTTGAAAAGGTATTACGACAACTTCATATGAATTCAGTAAAATACTAATTTTTTTTTATATATATATATATTACAATCAAGAAGAAAATAAGCTACGAAAACTTCATATGAGTTCAGTAACTTTAACTTAAATCGCGTACGTTACATACGTACAAATAGCAAATTTCGAATCTAGAAAAAGCAAAATGATGCAAAAGCCATGGCGGACACCAAGCTAGTGATTGAGAAGTTTTTGCAGAACTTAGCTGCCTTTGGGTATTTCCTGAGCAAATACAATGCACTGAAGGAAGTAGAAAAAGATATCATCAGAAAAACTATGAATACATGGAAAAAAGATCGATTTCCTGTCCGAATAAATACAGGAAATCGATCTTGTCCTATGTATTTGTAAGGAAGAAAAGGCATGAGTGTTGCTAAACCAGAAGTGATCATTGTAACAATTTTAGCTGTCGTTAGTTGATCTTCATCGACTGACGACAGCAATAACATAGGTACATCATCTTTTCGTTTCATAGTTGAATGCAGCTAGTGATGTAAAATGATATGATGCTTATCGTAACTCAAATTATATATATAGTAGCAAGAAAATTAATTGAGTTCACGCAGATGAATGTGAATTGATTCTGGGCAATTGCAAGGAAAGAAGAAAAGTATTAATAGCTGGGACTAAGAAGATTTTTTTGTTGACTTTGTGGAAAATTGGGGAGGAAACTTAGTAAGGAAGAAAAGAAAAAGTTTATGTTAATTAATTTCTGGGCAATTGCAGAGAAAATGGGAGGAATTTACAAATTCGATTGAGAAATTTTGGCTGAATTTATGGACAATTGAAAAGAAATTTCCTTGGAAAAGAATACATGTACCCAAAAAAAGGGAAACCATTTATGGCTGATTATATTCTCAACAATTTACGAGCAATTACCTTACTCTTATACCCCTCTATTTTTAATTACTAGAGGAAGAAGCAGTGCTCCAATGAAAACATTATTTAGTTACTCCTTGATATCATCAGAGTATATAAGGAGGAAAAGATTGTGTTTCCATGAAAAAACTGTTAAATTACTGCTTGATACTATTAGAGTATATAAATAGCACATATAGTATCTGTGAATATAATAAGGGGACAATCAAATTAATAGTTTGAGTTGTGGGTCCAATCAGGATAAATATATTGAGTTGGGTCCAATTAGAGTAAATACTTTGCCTTATAGGTTCAATTTGTGTAGTTTTCCCTAAATGTTCTCAGTTAATAGTTTGGTGCAGGGAATTTCTTTGGTGTGATTAATAGTTTGGTTCCTTTAAAAATATCTTTATTGTTATTTAATGGGTCAAAAAATACTCTTTGGTGTGGACTCTTTCATTCTCAACTAAGAGGTCTCAGGTTCGAGTCTTCTTGAGTACAGAATCGTCTTTGTTACGGAGCGTTTTACCGGAGATTTCCCAGTGTGAAACAAAAAAAAAAGAAGAGAGAAACCAAGCAAAGGAGTAGAGTGTGCCTTTTTAGCAATTTACAGTAAAATCCAAGAAGCTACACACTAGAAGACAATTATTCATGTTCTTTCAGCTTCGTCGACCATATGTATATATACCCCCATAAATTATTGAGAGTTATTCAATAATAAAAACTAATTCATTTTTTTTCTTCATCAAATTTAATCATGTCAACTCTCGAAAGTCCATCTTTTGAAGGTTATATTTTTCAAAATCATTCGTTCAGTGTTAAGAATAATCCGATTTATGAAGTCTATGAAGAGAGAATTAATGTTCTACAAGGTGGAACTACGAATAATCATCTTGTTGAGGAGACACGAATATTGATCGTTGAGAAGACAATTGATATGAATTTCACAAATACATTGCCAACAACTAATAAGATTGTGATTTCTCACTCATCGAGAGAATTCTCAACAAGATTGATGGAAATCATACTTGGAATAACAGGGCAGGCAGCTGTTTCCCTAATGGCTTATGTATCAACAACAACAACTGCCACCACATCGTCTCTTCGAGGACTAAATTTTGTGGTGGCAGCTAATGCTGTTGGATTTATTGCCACTTTTCTTGGGTTGTGGTTGAGTAAGAAGAACAAGAAAACGAAACAGGTGGCTGCTGCGTCTGTCGTTGCTGGGAAAATAGGTGCCGTAGCAGCTGTTTGCGCGATCATCGTAGCCATGGGGATGTTCCTTCCTGCAAATGTTATATATATGTGGTTTATTGGATTTCTATGCCTCTTCCCTGCTGCTGTTGTTGCTTTTGCTTATTAGTACTATTTCATGTTAGCATTTGGACTTTTTCAATATGGGTTGGTCCGATCAAGAAAGGCGCTTTTGGGCCTTTCTCGGGACTGAGCTAGGCTAGAGAGGTAGGGGAGGGGAGGGGAATGAAATAATAGTTGTTCAGGCTCTTTAATAATGTTGACAGGTGTGTTGGATCCTTAAAAAAATGTATTTTTGAAAGATCCGACACGAGTGTGGCAACATTTTTGGAGAGTTTTAAGAATGATGATATACATATAGAATTTGTTAGATACAAAGGAAAACATTTTCATTAAAAAGTGTGGCACATCTAATGCAATGTAGATCTAAAATTAGTTCTTAGATGTTTTGTGGTAATTCAATTCTAAAAAGAGTCAATGATAGACAAAATTTGTAGCCAAGCAAAATAGTTCGTTGATAACCCATCTTACAGTTATCATAAAATTATGTTAGCTATATGTAATTTAGCGACAGATTGGAGACGCACATCAAGAATTTTGTCTTTAATATGAGTGAAAAAATCAAACCCAACCTATTCAACCCGTCCAATCCATTTAAGTTTGAGCGTGTGACTGACCTGCCTATTCATGAGCTCAACCCATTAAAAGTTGGGGTTAATATGTAATCTGAATTGACTTTGAGAAATCTTGTCAAAATATTTTTAAAAAACTTTTTTTTTTAATTTGATATGTTATACATAGCCATAATAAAGAAACAAAATAATTTTATTAAGTACTAAAATATTTTAAAAGAACAAGTAAAACAAATTAAGCTTAGTAAAAATCGGGTTGAATTGAGTCTTGACCATTACCTAACCCATTTTGACCCAAACAAATTTGAGTTGGGTTGACTCTTGACCCGATTGTTGTCTTAACTCATTATGAACCATTCAAATTTGACCTAACGCGCCCAATTGCCACTGCTAATCTTTAATAATTAAAAAAAGGAAATGCATAAGTACCCCCAGCCTATGCCCAAAATCCCTGAGACACACCTAACCTTTACTAAGGTCCTATTACCCCCCCGAACTTATTTTATATATAATTTTCTACCCCTTTTCGGCCTACGTGGCACTATCTTGTGGGCCCAACGCGTGTTGATAATTTTTTCAAGGATAGTGCAAC
>JAJOOH010010149.1:0-11213 GCA_029582605.1 Solanum gracilifrons | reverse complement strand
TTGCAAAACCACCGTTAAAAAATAATGGCATGAATGAGCCTTTTCTTAAACGGTAATGGCATAGATGAGCCAAACTTTTAACGGATGGCATAAATGAGTCTTTTCTGAAAGTTTGATGGCATATTTGAGCCTTTTCCCTTTTATTTATTAGTTAAGAGGACAACTAAATGAAGCCACTTTTTTTTCACCCGGTGTCCGGTATCCACATTAAAACACAACTAAATTCAGATTTGCGTAAAAAAGTCCCACATTGGAGGTAAAGCGCTCCTTACAAAGACGATTCCGTAGCCGAGGACTCAAACACAAGACCTCTGATCAAGAATCAAGAAATATTTACCACTCCCTCGTTGGTAAATGAAGCCACTTGTTTATCTCAAATTTTGCAGTCTAAAGATTTTATAACATCTGCTGTTTCTTGATCAAATTATTTCTGAACTTGTAACATCTATCTAAGTAAGATTTCAACAACTATAGTCCTAATTTCATTCTAAAAAATGGTAAAATAAACAGCAATATACAGTTATCTTTTAAGGAAGAAGAGGTGATTGATATTCAAAACAAAGTGCATACGACAGACTGAATTCTCACATAACAATAAGTAACAATGGGAAGTTATTAATCACAATACACATCCTCTATTAAGGCAGTCCAAACCAAAAACACTGTTTTCTTTCATCAAACAATATATGAATACAAAAAATACAAAGGAAGCAAACCATGAATCCATGTCCCTTCCTTAATGATACTAAAGTGACTCAAGTTACAAAAGAATACATTGACCACAGCCGTTACAAGAACTAACTATGATCAAAGCGTAGTAACACCTATACCAGACACTATATACATTCACCTTATAATTAAACAGGAAGAAAGGAAACAGAAAACCGAAAAAAGTTACCAAACATTTGTTCCTATACCCCTAAAATGCAGTTTGAGTAACAACTTTATTCCATTTGCTGCTTATTTGACCATTGGAATTCTATTTCCAAATTCCTTGAGGGTCCACTTTTGCTCTCGGGCAATAAGGTGTACTCCCCAGCGACTGCACCCAGCATAACTACGCGGTCAATCTGGATCGTGACCTTCCCGAATGAACTCTGTCATTAAATTGGAATGAATTTAGCAGAAGTCAAGAAATGAGGGAAGTCAAGAAGCATATTTTAGCAAAATGTTCAGTGTGTCCCGTTAATTGTAATAGTAACAGGAGAATAGCTTGTATCCTCTTACCTTCCCCATTTTGCTCTTATTCTTGCATGAAATATGGAGCTTCTGGCCTTTAGGAGGACTTTCAAAGGACCATGAAAAGCTCTCATCGAACTCTGGATTAGGACCAGTTGAAACAACCTGACAGGAGAAAAACAAGGAATTGTGAACCATATGAGGGTGTGAAGGGAGTAGCAAGAAAAGATCTATGCATATTGAGTGTAACAAAGAAGTTCAACTTAATTATTTTGTTGTTGGAGAAGTACAAGTCTTGATTACCAATCACTGTTGAATCAAACATAACCAAATTTTCCAATGCATTAATTGAAGTAGACAAGGTAAACTCAACCCCCCGCTTCCCAGGCGCCAAGAATGGCCCTATCCCACTTTGCTCTCTTGGTAACTCGAACCCCAATCTCTTCCTTTAGTAAACAGATCCCTACTTTGTTTTCTAGAGCCATCTAGTTCATAAAGTTACAAGTTTGCAATTTAGAGTGCCTCACTCCCTCCACCCCGCCCCAGCATACAAAGTAAAGTTCTTTATAAATTAGAGTTTGGTCAACACTGCACAAAACGGGTTCCAACCCCACATAGCAATGAGAAATAGTACTGTACTTGAAATGAAAATGGAAAGTACCTTCGTTTGGCGAGGTGGAGTATTTCCAAGGGTAAGCTTGCAAAAAACGCTTGGATTTCCAACCGATTGTCTCATGTTGTTCCCTCGCTTTATTATTACCACCAGAGTCCCAGGCAAACATTGCAGTAAAAATTCTGACTTCTCCTGAAACCGAGGGGGGCCAGATTGTATCAGATACTGCAACAATGGAATGGCATCTGCAGCAGCAATTGATTGAGCCCGAGAAACTTCAGCAGGACATGCTGACCAAGCTTGGCGGAGAAAAAACAGAGCATCCAAAGCAGCTTCTTGAGTTGCCTCGGAACCAGTCTTCAGGGATGTCACTAAATGTGGAATACTCAGGGTTGCAGGTTCAGTAGCCCTTAGACGGGGGAAGTTTCCAAATAGTGCATTCAGAGCCTTGAGGTACTCCTCATTTACAGTTCCCGAGGCCCATAAATCTTTCTCAATTGCAGCTACAAAGACAGGAAATCAATTAAATTTATAAGCTATTATCACTAACAAGAAATGACTCCATTTGCACATAAACTTTTAATAGTAAAGTTAATTAACTTTTTGGACACAATAACACATCATCTTAACTGTTCTTTAATATTAACCAACCTGGATCAAGAATAATGGGGAGAATCCACCATCATTTTACGAAAACTTCTATTTTGGAGATACTAATTTTAATATATTAAATGTAAAAGAAAATATAGTTAGCCATGTTTATTACACTCGTACAAATTCCAGACAGATCGTATCTTGTAAATTAGAAATGATTTCTTTTGTTTTATTTAATCCAACAATTGGATTTCTTAGTTAAATAATGAGAACTAGCCAGTTTATCTTTTTTCAGACAGTTTTTATCTCATTTGTCTTCTGTAGTTTCAATACAGATAACTCTGTAACAATAGATTATGGGGAAAGGAAAGTTTACCAGTGATAGCCCTGACAGTTTCACTTGAAGCATACTCTTGAATGGTGTTATTGGAAAAGAGAAGCTTGACGAACATTGCTGCCTGTACTGATGTATCTGTCTCACTTGAACCAATCAGATCTAACACAACCTGGACACCACCAGCTTCCGCAACTGCTCTCTTATTTGATCTGCTATACATAACAAGGTTCTGTAAGGCACATATAGCGACAACTTTCATTTCTTCAGTAGGTTGATCTTCAAGCAGATTCACCAATGCCCGGCAAGCTGAAACAGCATCACTGCTTCGAGCAAGAGCCTCATTCTGGAATAGGTCGCCAAGAGCAAGAGTTGCCAGTAATCTTGCTTGTTGCCCTTGCGTCTGCGGATCCAAAAGATACTGTGATAAGGGCACAATTGCTGACTTGGTGGCTTTTGTTTCTCTAATCTTCACATTGTTCAGCAAGACCTCAAGGAGTCTTGCAGCAGTTTCCTCACAAAGGTGGCATCTGAGAAGTTCTAAGAGAGATTCGATCGCCCCACTTTCAGCCATAGCTCCAGCACTGGTGGAGTCATCAGTCTCCAACACAAGAAGAGCATTTAATGCACCAAGAACTGTGCCTTCAGAGCCAGAGCGAAGCAATCTTACCAACACTACAACAGGTACTTCCAGAAAAAACTCAGAGCTAAATTGTAGAATACTGGATAATACTACAGCAGCTGACTCCCACAAGGCATGAGGGAGTGAAGGGTCAGCATTCATTATTACTTTAGACAGTTCATTAACGCCCCCTTCTTTTGCAATTTCATTTGGCCAAGTAAGTGCAATACATACTAAGGCCTTCACAGCTCTCTGCTGCAAAATGGGTATACCAGAACCAAGAACCCGTACCAGGGGACCAATCACTTGCTGGATAACTGGGTCCTTCTGCAGGTGCTCTTCCAAAAGCAGGTGAGACAGAAGCTCAGCAGCCAGTTGTTGCACGGCAGAAGCGGGAGAATCAAGTAAGGGAATAAGAGGTTCTATAGCTTGGTGTGATGTCAAGGTATAATCAGATCGGCACTGCGGATGCTCTAGGATATTCACAAGGACCTGAAGCGTGCTGTGTTGCCCATCAGGTCCAAACTCTGGTCTCATCAGCAATACAAAAAGTGGCTCTACCACCTTTGCAGCAGATGGTCCCTTAGCAATGGTAGCATTATTTGTCAGTATTCTGAGCAATTCAGCAAATGCAGCACAAAGGAAATCTGGTGCTTCATGCAGAATGTCAAGCACACTCTCAATAACCCCAGCCTTGACCATTTCCATCTTACAGGAAGGCCTGTCTTTCCCCAACTTCACAAGAGCTCTAGAAATAGCTTCATGAAGTAAATAATTTCGTCCATAAAGAAGGCCAACAAGGGGAATGACTGCACCATGTGCTGCAACTAGTTCAGCCAGCTGTTCGTCGTCCACTAGTTTATCTAATGCACGAACAACAGAATGATGAGCAGGACTAAATTCAGTGACAAGAAGAGAAACCAAAGGCTCCACACATCTAGCTGCAGCCATTGTAGACCTTATTCTTGTATTTCCAAACAAAACAGAACACAACTCAGCTGCATCACCCTTCAGCTCCATTGAGCAGCTTGATGCAAGAATTCGGCAAAGAACATCCACTGCATTCATCTCGACATCTGCAACCGCAAGAGCTTTTGAAGGATTCTCACTGAGAAGCCTAACTAATGCAGCAATGGCTGCATGCTGCTCCCTCTCCAGACCAGTATTCAGAATCTCAACCAAAGGCTGAACAGACTGTCTAGCTGATTCTGCATTCCTTATGTGATCTGCTGAGAACAGGTTTTCCAAGGCTTTGGCAGCACTATACCTTGCCCCTCTTCCACCAAGACGTAAAACTGCAATTAGTTGACCAACAGCACCAAAAGCAGATTCGTGTCTGCATATTTCAGCAGTAGTAAATAGGATACCTAGCAAATCAGTGGCAGCCTCCTCAGTTGCATCTTGTGGACCAAGTGAAAGGTATTTAGTCAGTGCTTCCAGAGCCCCAGATTCAACCATAACAATCTTATTTGAAGGACAATCTCTGGCAAGCTGAATCAGAAGTCCAAGAGATAGAAAAGGTGCACCGGGACGATCAGGGATAGGTTTTAGCAAGTCAACAAGGGCTGGTATAGCTTTCCTAGAAGTTGCACCAACCCTAATATCGTCCACCCTAAACAACCTCTCAAGTGCAACTTCATCTGGGTTACGGACCAACGCAAATTCCTCTGATAGTGCCACAAGGTCCTTTATATCCTCATCAGCACAACCAAGCAATGTTATGAGTCCGGATGGCGCTCCTGAATTTGCAACAGACAGCAGAGTTCCCCTGCTACCATTACAGACAAGGCTTGTTACAGCTTGTGCAGCAAAATACCTGTTTGCTGACTCTTCTGACTTCAGCAGATTAGCTAACACAGGTATGGCTTTCATTGTTCCGTTTGCACGTATGATGTCTCTATCTTGAAATAAGATAGCCAGAAGCAATCCACAAATCCATATGCTGCTATCCTCCTTGAAATCAATCTGTAAACGTTAATAACAAAGGTCATACACTACTTCGGCACAAGAGATATAATAGAACAAAATCAAGAGTCTTGGGTTAGATGTGGTTCAATCACAGAAAGGGAACACTTAAAGTGCTTACCTGTGTAAACTGTGTAAAAGATTGAGAGATTCTCTCAGTAAGAACTTCAATTGCACCAGCCTCCATAATCTCAGCCTTACTTGTGTCATCATGACTGGCAAGAGCAGAAAGTAGCCATATAGCTATATTGACCCCCGAAACAACCAAAGTACTTTTCTTCAACTCATCCTTTCTTGATGCTTCTTCGGCATTCCTGGAGATGCTTATTGCAATCTTATCCCCCTGGTCTTCCAAATGTAGAGACTCTGAGGCATTTAGCATCCCAACAAAAGATTGAATGAGTGGAACACAAGACTTTGATTCATTTAGATCTTCCACCACTCTCTGATGATTCACTTTTGCAGCGCAAACAAGAAGTGCACTTCCTCCTGTTTTAACCATAGCATTGGAGGAACAGATTACCCTTCTTGCAACTGAAGAAATGCATCCATAGGCACAAGCGATAGCATCGCCAAGAACAGTGGGCTGAGCTTGGCAGAGTCTAGACAATATTTCAATAGCTTTGTCTTGCAACACCGATGAGGCATCAGCAATGCATGAAACCACAGGACTTATGCTATTTGGATATTCAGCTAGAACTGCCCATGCAGGTTTGATACCACTAGCTCCTTCCAGCCTTGAGAGGAAACAAAGTGCATCTAAAGCTTCTGATATAGCAACAGAGTCGCTTCCAGTTGATTCCAGGAAAGAAATTAATGCAAGTACTGTTCCACAACGGTTAACGCAATCAGTTAAGGCAGGATTAACCTCACTAAATTGAAGAAGACGAGCAATTGCTGCTGCGGCATGGGTCCTTCCACCAGTTGTGCCTTCACGAAGAACTCTAGTAGCAGGCAAGATAATTTCTTCAGGAACTGCTTTCTCAGACACCTCGGGATCCAAAAGAAGATTGGCCAAAGCACATACTGCTTGTTCTGCAACTTGTAAAACTGAAGACTTTGCAAGCACCATTAATAAAGGCAATGCATCTCTAGCAATTGCTGCAATGTCACGGCTTTCTCTAATAGAGAGAAATATTGCAGCAAGGCAGCGCGACGTGTCCGCTAAGATGGATTCAGGTTCAGCATTCAGAAGCTTCACAAGTGACCACAAAGTCTTCACAGCAAGGGTACTTTCTCGCAGGTCCTTCCTGAGATGGAAAATTGCAGCAAGAGCTGAAGCAGACTTAGCTTGAGTCTCTTCCTTGGTAGAGCTTAATATCTTTATCATTGTCTCAACTGCATCATTTGCTGCACTGCCTTCACGCAACATATCGCTCAGAGAGGCCACAGAGAGCAAACTTTTCAATGCATCTAAGACATAAATTTTGGACTCCGGAAGATCACTAGTTAATAGTGCAGTGAGTTGACTAATTGTTGCAGTATCTGATTTGTGAATCAAATGGTTCAGTGTCTTTGCAGCAATTTCCTTCCCGTTGGAGCTACCATTCTTCAGAAGCCACAATAAAGCAGGAACAGCATCAGCACTTTCAACACAAGCACGGATATCTTCACTGTGATTACAGAGGTTTCCAAGGATAGTTGCTGCATCTTCCTTAGCTTTGGCAGACCCAGTTTCCAGAA
The DNA here is from genome assembly GCA_029582605.1 of Solanum gracilifrons. Classification (NCBI taxonomy): domain Eukaryota; kingdom Viridiplantae; phylum Streptophyta; class Magnoliopsida; order Solanales; family Solanaceae; genus Solanum; species Solanum gracilifrons. The sequence continues at coordinate 4,223 of JAJOOH010010149.1, read as the reverse complement.
TTTGAACAAGTGGAGGTATGCCACCAGCTGCTGTAATGGCCCACTTACTTTCATCATTTTCATTGGATAGAAGACAAAGAAGAGCAACAGCACACTCCTGTTGCTGCTCTGATGAGAGTCCAAGAAGAGAGATTAATAGCTGAATTCCCTCACGACCTTGTAGTGCATGCCATAAGCTACCTTCATTTTTGCATAGAAAGAGAAGTGACCTTATCAACTCATCCTGAACTTCATTTGTGGCCATTGTGATCAAACCAACCAATAGGCGTTTTGCATCAGAATTCACAAGTTTGCTAGACAGTACAGAATTCCCATACAAACTGGCAAGTGCTTCAATAGTACGCTCCTGCACTAGAAAGGGTAAGCGGGCCTTAAATTGCTTAACCAGTGTTTCTTCCACTTCCAAAGGATCTGATGCTCTTGAATTTTCTGCTTTGCTATCATATATCATGAGAGCTGAAGCTAAAGCCCCCAATGTATCAGCTACTTGTGCAGGTGAGGTGCAAGATTCAAGGCTTTGACCAAGACTTGAAATGACATATGACAAACCACCAGAAATATTTGCAAGCGCACACATTGCATGCTCCTGCAAAGCTTGGGCGTACTCACCCTGCATGAATTCTTTTGAAGGAGCTATGGTAGCATTTATCAAAGCAGGAATACCATTAGAATTTGCTATTTCCTTCCTGGAATCTTTGCTTTGGGCAGAAAGAGATTTAAGAGCGCCTGCAGCTTCTGCTCTAACTGAGGCTTCATTGCCAGGTCCAAGTAGTTTAAGAAGTTGCTTGGTGGCCTCTGCAGCTAAGACTCTTGAACAAACAGAAGAATCCTCCATCATCATACAAGCAAGGAGAAAGCAGACATTTGCCTGAGTACTTGGCTGTCCATTATTCAGTAGTTTAACAAGTATATCCACTCCTCCAGCTTGTACTGTTGCAGACCAGAAGCCCTCAGTGCTGGTTGAGAGGTTTTTTAAAGCTCCTGTTAGCAAGTCGTCAACTATATTTCCAGCTTTTAGTCCCTTTTTTAATTGCTCCCATAATACTGGCACAACTCCTTCAGTTGAAAATATTTTTGAGCCAACATGATCTTTTGCACCACCTTGAGACACAGCATATATAGTTTTTGCTGATGCAATCTGACTTTCGGCTGAGCTTGACTTGAGAAGACCAAGGAGAGGCGGTATGCAGCCTCCTAGTAGCACTTTCACTCGCAGTTCATTCTCTTTACACAGAGAACCCAAAACTGTAGCAGCCTGCATCTTTACCCCAAGTGATCCAGAACGAAGTAAAGAAACAAGTACTGGAACAGCTTGTGAATGTGAGCCAACAGCACTAAATGCGTTTTCTCGTGTATCAATAAGCTCCAGCAATTGCTTAAGTGAATTTTCTTTTTCTTGCATGGATGAGGAATTCTGCCGTAACTGCTCAATGCATTGAGCAACACTTGCTAATGTCCCATCTGGATCCTCCATGCTACTACGATCTCTGCACAATTTAATAGCAAAACGTCCTTTCAGGATTTGTTTGTAGTCTAAACCAGCCATGAATATCATGACGTAAAATGCTAATGCAGGCCACATGAAGTTAGAAAAGACTGCATCATTTTAAATGATACTCTCTCTATCCCAAAATAAGTGTCACCTTAGCAATAAACACGTCCATTAAGAAATCAACAATTACAATGTGTAGTTTACTAGATCAAGATGAAGTATAAGGGTATAGTTGGAAAAACTTACTATTTTCATCTTGAATTCCTAAAATGACGCTTATTTTGAGCAAAAATGCTTTTGCTAAAGTGAGATTTATTTTGGGATAGAGGGAGTGTTACAAATTTTGTTCTATTGCTGCTTTTCTTACTGGTAACAACTTTCAACAAATTAGTATCTTACAACAGAAAACAAAGGGCAGGATATGGTCAACTGCAGTTTGAATATTTTCAGTTTTAAAACATAGCAGCAAAGACCAGCAATGTCCAAAGCAGAACGTAATCCACATTCCCCATCCTGATTGTTATGTGAATCTAGTTTGCATCTTGGAGAATCTACGCTATCTCTGGACGAAAGGTGAATAAAACAGAAGCTCATGCATGATTTCTGTTTTGTGCAACTGATGCATGTAGGAGTTGCAAAAAATGGATACTATATTGAGATAAAATATTGGACTCTTTCAAACAAAAAGAAAGAATCTCTAAGATGAGTTTAATTGAGGACTCGTGAAGTATAAGAAACTGTGTCAGCATTTGCATATACAGATTCCCTGAGAAGAGAGGAGAGCAACAGTTAAGAGTTTTGCAAGGAAAAGTCTGTTTTCATTATCCTCATGCAGCCATGCTTATAGCACAAAAAAAAATAACCGTGTCGCCTGACTATAGACTAAAATGCTTCTCATCGAGTAAAACACAAACCATAGATCAGATCATTATGAGCTCCTAGACTGAAAGTGTTGATGTTTAGACTAACCTCGAAGATGTTTTCATAAATGAATGCGGAGTTGGAGGCTCCATCTCATGAGGTTTAGCATCCCCATTTCTATCCTGTTACAAGAAAAGAATTGATAGATATTGGTGAGGAATGAGCAACAGTCTAGAAAATCACAGAATCCATTGATGTCATTCAAGAAGGAAAATAGCACGAATATGATGTTGAAATTAACCATCAACAGCACAAGCCAGTTTTGACATCATCAAAAAACAAAGTATGTAAATAATCTATAATTTTTTTCTCAGCCATGGAAGCACAGCAATATACATTAGAGCTGCAGCATTGAGTGAGTGATGCAACCCTTTTTAATTTAAAATGCTGACATGATACGGACAGCTTCTCCAACAAAAAGAAATGCAAAATAACCTATTCCTCTCCCATTCCACGAGGTTTACTATTTTCAAAGGAAAAAAGAATTGGAACAATGGCAATCACCTGGATTTAGCTACAGAGTAATAATTAGAACACGTAAACTCGAGAATAAACTGCATTACAGTTTCAAAGAAAAACAAAGTACACCAATACTAAGATTGCACATAGAACACTACTAGTTAAGACACACCAAAGTAGAGTGAAATGCAGCAAGGGCATCTCCAGATCTTTGAGTAAAATAGTTCAACAGCTCACATATCAAATAAACCATGAGGAAATTAATCAAATCAGTTTCTTTTTCTTTAACAAAGGGAACTTTACCATATCACTAGTGGCAAGACTACTGCCATTGGCAGCAGGGAACCTCCAAGCCAGTGTGGCCGCCAGCTTTGCTGTGATCTCGAGATCTTCACGGCAGATCTACCTCCCAAGTCACAGAAGAAAGCCCACAGCCTCCTGCAAAGCACCAGTAAAAAGACACTTAGTCCAGAACTTCTAGAAAAAACACAAAACTAACAAAATGAAGTACCTTTATCATACATTAACAAAAGATACAGATCATATTGTACAATAGCATAGTTTCCAAGAATGATAGTACCACTAGAATTACTTAACCACCTTATTTTTCAGTAGTGAATATCTTAACTAGTCCAAAGCAACACTAACCAAAATTCACATATGGAAATCACATTAATCTAAGACCAGATTCAGCAATAAATTCAAGTCAATACAGAATCAAACATCATTTCCCTATTAAGATTCCCACAATCCAGATCAAAATTCACCATAAACCCCACAACACCAATCCAGGAAAACACAAGATCCAGATCACACACCATCAAAGCTCACATCTTTACCTCAAAAAACAAAACCCCAGATGAAATTTTCCACTAAAACCAAACCCCACATTCACATTTCACCAAGATTCATAGTCTTCCACAAAAAAAAAATCAACTAAAAGATCTAACAAATGGGTAAAAATTGAACCTTTACACTGTAAACAAATCAGCAAAATCTTGAAAAAAGAGAAGAGATAAACCTGGAAAGAGAAGATACTTGTGTTCTCTTTGTTATTGCATTTGATTAAAGAGGTTTCTTAGTAAAGAAGCGAAGAGAAAGAGAAGAAAGAAGATAAATAGACACACAAAAAAGTGAAATAGAGAGAGAAAGTGTGAGTGTGAGTGTGAGCTAGCAAGAAGAAGAAGAAGGGTCACCGACAGACAGCTGAGAAAGAGTGTGAGTGATGAGCTTAGCTATAAGCTGGCTTTCTTGTTTTTCTAAGTTTTAATTTTTTATTTTTTAAAAAAAAATCCTTATATATATATATATATATATATATATATATATATATATATATAATACGTAGGGT
>JAJOOH010010148.1:0-10157 GCA_029582605.1 Solanum gracilifrons | reverse complement strand
CCCCCCCCCCCCCCCCCCCATTTTAGAAAATTCTTTTTTATTTTTTTTAGTTAGCTAAATAGATTAAAATTGTTATATTTAGAATTCATTTTTAAAATAAATTTTTGGAACCAAATGCCACGTGTCATCATTTAATTCATCAATTTACCATATCACAGCGAGTGTAGTACACACATATCATATTTTTGGTTGACTGTAAAAAAATGTCAAATAGGTATCAATTTTAAGTAGGGGTGTGCATCGGTAGGTTCGGTTCAGTTTTATGTATTATCAATTCGGTTTATCTGTTTTCGGTTTTTAAATATGTTAAACCAATAACCAAACCAATAAAATATTTTTTATCGATTTTCGATTTATCGATTTTGGTCCTTAACAGTTCGATTTTCGGTTTAACCAATAAGAAAATACTTATAAAACAAATATATGACTTTTCTAATAATTTTGATGTGAAGACACAATAATGTAACTTTACAAGTGCTCATAAAATAGAAACAAGAATAACAAATATCTATACAAAAATTAAAAGGAATAAGGTTCTTATTTTAGATTTTAACGTTTTTTGTAATGTGAAATTGTGAACTCAAAGTCACTGTGAAGTGTGAATTGAAGGCTAAAGGATAAAGATAGTAACTACTATGGTATTGAGATTAATATATAATATTTATGTACAAGTAAAAGTAGTATATTACTAGTCTTAATGGGTTATCGGTTTATCCAATAACTCAATATTAAAAATCAATACCGAACCGATAACCCAATAATTTTTTTATAAAACCATTAAAAACCCGTTATCCCAATAACCCAATAACAATAAACTAATAACACTTTTATCGGTTCGATTTATCGGTCGGTTTGGTTTTTGCACACCCCTAATTTTAAGGAGCATAAGTGTTCAATATGTACAAATCTTAGTTAAGGTGGTTAAACGAATTATGTGATTAACTTTAAGGGGTCGCAAATGACTTAACTCTATCGTAATATAAGTTAAATCAAAGGGCACTATCGTCTGTGTTTACAATCCCATTTACCATATCACCCTCAAAATGCATCGGATTTCTCTTCAAAACTCTTCCCTTTGTCTTTTATTCTCTCTTCATATTTTTGGGTTCTATTAGGGTATATTCTCCTCCTCTTCTTCCTCTCTCTTCTCTCTAAAACAAAAAACAAATGTAAAATCTTTCACACTGTTGATCACCTCCACAACTTTAATAGAGTTATCCATATTTGAAGAGAGAAGAGAGAGGAGAGTTTTTGCTAATTTGGAACCTTTCCTGTTTTCATCCAACCAGTCAAAGGTGACACTTTTATTGCACATCTTCATCAATTTTGATCTGGGTTTTCTTTTACCACCAATCTTTGTTATTCTTGGACTGTCCAGTTGGTGAATTTGAGAAAGATTTGATTTTGGCATGGTGGGCAGTGCCATTTTGAATGTTTAGTCTATCCCTTGCTTTACTGGTCAAGTTTCCTTTTTTCGTGTTTTTTTTTTGTTTGGAGGATGATGATGGGTTCTGATCCAAATTCTTGTATGTAGCGATCTGTATGTTCTGATTTGCTGCTTAGAGATTGACTTTTTGTTTGTATTGCAAAAGTGAGACATTCTGAAATGGCGGAGAATTCCTCAGCTTGGGTTAATTTTACCCTACACTTACTGTGGGTTCGACTGGGCACTTTTGGGGATTGGGGGTTGGCGGAAGTATCTCCTCAAAGGATATTTATCTACTTTTTATGTTCAAATATCTGTTTTGACTATTTGTATTACATTTTGTACGTTTAAACTCTCATCTCTCCTACCTGACCATCAATCAGAACATTATAGAGTTGTATTTTATTAAAAAGAAGTATTTGTTTATTTACAATGTGGATTTGATTATTTGGACTAATGAGATAGACATTAAGAATAAGCATGTACGATATCATGAGGGAATACCTTATTCAGATTAGGATCATTTAGTTTGATGTGATGAGTACAAATGATGTTACGATTTAAGAAGAAGAATGCTGGTTTAGATGACCTAAAATTGTTAGGCCTGAGATGTACATCATTTATAATTCAGACATTGTTTGTTTATAAGAAAAGAAAGGTTGCAAATGTAGCTTGTTTTAAAAAAAATAGATCTTGGGAAGATGAATTGCTTTGCTTTTGTTTTTTTCAACTCCCTCTATATTCTGTGTTTCTCTATCTCTTTGTTGTCTGGTTTTGCCGGCTGATGTAAAACAATTATTTGTGTTTCTGATTGCTCTCTTTCTCTCTATCTCACATACACACTCACACACATGTTTCATTGCAAATATTATTTGTCTTCTTCTCCAAGATGGTCATGCTATGTGCCTTATATTCTCTATCAAAAAATCTGGAAATTCTTATTTCGGTATTTTCTTTGACAGGCTATACCAAGGACTATTTTATGGTGTATATTCATTCATGTGGGAGGCGTGGATGGAGATGTCTTTCTAAAGACTACATTGATTTAGCGTGTTGTACGACAAGTTCAAGATGTCTTGATTTCATTTTCTGAAGACTCTGAAATACTAACTTTGAAGTACTTCGAACGTTATATTCACTAGCTTATTATTTTGGCAAAAGGGTTTTTTTGCTGTCATGAGTGGTAGTGACAGCTGCTAACTTTATAAGTGATCCAAAAGATAGAGACCAACTTATATCAATTATCACCTAATGGAGGAAGTAGTTCATTTATCATGCCAGAAGCAACACATTCCTGCTAGGAAAGTTTCATTCAATGGATTCTCCAAAGATCTGTGGGCTGCAGTACAAGACGGATCTGCAGCTGATGTTGATTCTTCTTTGGCATTCCTCAAGAAGAGTGGAGGAAATATCAATTTTAGGAATGACTTTGGCCTTACACCTCTTCATATCGCAACCTGGAGAAATCACATTCCAATTGTTAAGAAGCTCCTTGCTGCTGGTGCAGATCCTAATGCTAGGGTGTGTTAGTCTTCTAATCCTTCTCTCATCTCAATTTTATGATGTCATTTATACTTGCATGCTGATTTGTTGCTCTCTTAGTTTTAGCCGTCACGTGATAGGGTGAATAATTACTTACATTTTTTCCCCTTTGTTTCTCACTCTTTGGTTAACATTGGCCTGTTTCTTAGATGTAGTGGACAACACTCTAAAACATCAATGTATTCAAGGCTTAGTTATTTGATTATTTGTTTTTAGTACGCTTCTTCTCATATGGCTAATTTGTCAACTCTGTTTTACCTTTGATGGTTCTTTGATAAATACTCTGGCTGTGGTTTTTGTCTTTTTTAAGTGTTCGCTAGAATGCCAATGTAATGTTGAGTTGCTAACTGTGGAGTGCTATTTGGTGTATCGTACCAACCATGTGTTTTGTGTTGATGTCTGACTTGGGGATTTGTTCAGATAAGCTACTAGTAGGGGTGAAAAATGAAAAAAAAACTGTATTTTCTATGGCATGTGTGAAAATCAATGTAACTTGAAAGATTGTAGGGACTTATTGAGCACACAACCAAATGGCATGGTCCTCAATGTTGCATCTAGTTTGTATCCTGACAAGTTGGAAGAGAAAAATATGTCACAATCCATAACCATTGTACTATACCGCTAAGAATTACTGCACAACTGGAAGTTCCAGTTGTGCAGTAATTCTTAGCGGTATAGTACAATGGTTAACTTCCAGTTGTGCAGTAATTCTTAGCGGTAAAGTACAATGGTTATGGACCCCTGACCTTGAAAGTAATGGTTATCTATTGCTGAAGATGTCAGTTTTTCAATTTAATCTCGTCTGTTTAGAAAGCTTGATGTACATTTGTCTTATGAAGTCTATGTTTAGCTTATCAGGATGGGGAATCAGGATGGAGTAGCCTTCATCGCGCCCTGCATTTTGGTCATCTTGCTGTTGCTAGCATCCTTCTCCAGTCTGGTGCTTCTATCACTCTGGAAGATACGAAATCTAGGACTCCCATTGATTTGTTGTCAGGACCTGATTTACAGGGCATTGAAAAGAATAATTCAGGTGGATGTGAAGACTCTTCAATTTCTGTAACTCTTGATGATTCTTTTAGGAGTGGATAGGTTGACTTTCTTTGTCTTTTGCTTGTTTTTTTTCCTTTTAGCTGCTACGGAGGTTTTCAGTTGGGGCAGTGGTGTGAATTATCAACTAGGGACTGGAAACGCACACATTCAAAAGTTACCCTGTAAAGTTGATTCTCTCCATGGATCAGTCATCAAGTTGGTTTCTGCAGCAAAATTTCATAGTGCCGCCGTTACTGCCCGTGGAGAACTCTATACTTGGGGTTTTGGAAGAGGCGGCCGTCTTGGGCACCCTGACTTTGATATACATAGGTAACCTGAATAAGAGGAATGTTTTTGATTGTCCAGAACAATCCAGCAATATATTTTTTCTGTTTTTCTAGAGGGATGTAGTATATATCTGTATTTTGCAAGACATTTGGCAGATTAGTACTCCCTCTGTTTCAATGTATATATCTTACTTTCCTTTTTCGTCAGTTAAGAAAAATAATGTCTCTTTTTATATTTAGTAACTAATTAAATCTAATATTCTACATCACATATTTCGTACCGCGAGATTCAATCCGCCTTTTGGTACATTACACACATCTTTTGTTTAAGACCACAAGATTCTCAAGTCTCCTTCATTTTCTTGAACTCCATGCTTAGGTAAACTAAGACACTTAAATGAAATGGAGTGACTCCTGATTAAAAAAATTTGAAATGGAGTGATTATTTTTTTTTAAATCCTAAATGTTTTAATGTGATTATTTTGTGTTCTATTGTTTTCTGTTCTTCAACTCTGCTACTTAAACTTTCTCATGAAAGCAGTATAGGTTCATAGTTAGTTTCCTTTATGGGTTCAAGCTTCAAGTGTGTGTGTTAATGTATATTCTTTCCTCTTCTTCCAGTGGCCAAGCTGCTGTAATAACTCCACAGAGGGTGATCTGCGGTTTAGGGGCTCGTCGAGTGAAAGCTGTTGTTGCAGCTAAACATCACACTGTTATTGCAACAGAGGCTGGAGAAGTTTTCACTTGGGGTTCCAACAGAGGTAAATGCTTTCCTGATATTCACATTGCCATATTTACCAACACTTTCAGTTATCCCGAGCAGCTAATATTGTTTCAAATGCTTATTTCCTTGATGTTATTAGGTGTATTAAAATTGTCATGCTTCCTTGTTGGTTGTAATTTAGTGCATATGAACTGGTCAAGTGTCCTTGCAGTTAATGTGTTTTTGGCTTTATGCCTACTGCATATTGATTCATTTAGTGATGATGCACAGAGGGTCAACTTGGGTATACTTCTGTAGACTCTCAACCTACACCTCGTAGAGTGAGTTCACTGAGATCAAAAGTAGTTGCTCTAGCTGCAGCAAACAAGCACACTGTTGTAGTTTCTGACTTGGGTGAGGTTTTCACTTGGGGATGCAATAAGGAGGGTCAGCTAGGCTATGGAACATCTAACTCCGCTTCTAACTATGCTCCAAGGGTAGTTGAGTATCTGAAGGGAAAGGCCTTTGTTGGAGTTGCTGCAGCTAAGTATCATACAATTGTTCTTGGATCTGATGGAGAGGTTTTCACTTGGGGTCACCGGCTTGTTACTCCAAAGAGAGTTGTGATTGGGCGGTTCCTAAAAAAGATGGGCAACATCCCAATGAAGTTTCATCGTAAGGAACGTCTTCATGTGGTTGCAATAGCTGCCGGGAATACACATAGTGTGGCTCTTACAGAGGACGGCACATTATTTTACTGGGTGTCATCTGATCCTGATCTGCGTTGTCAACAGGTTTTAGCTGCTGTCTATGTTGTGTATACTGTTTATATCACTGCATGAATAATGTCTAAACATATCTTAATTATTTGTAGTTATATTCACTATGTGGTACAAATGTAGCATGCATCTCTGCTGGGAAATATTGGACAGCTGCAGTTACTGTGACAGGTGATGCGTATATGTGGGATGGGAAGAAAGGAAAGGAGAAACCTCCTACTTTAACTCGGTTACATGGGGTTAAAAAGGCAACTTCAATTTCCGTTGGGGAGACCCATTTGTTGATTATCACTTCTCTATATCATCCTGGTTACCCACTTAATATGTCCAATAATCATTCTATACTCAAGCAGAAGATGAAAAGTGATACAGATGAACTCAATGAGGGATTTATGTTTGATGAGGTTGAGTCGGAGGAAGTTTCCTATATCTCAGAAAAAGACAATGCCAAAAACAAGACTGCACCAACCTTAAAGAGCCTTTGTGAGAAGGTGACTGCCGAGCATTTGTTGGAGCCACGGAATTCTATTCAACTGCTAGAAATTTCCGATTCACTAGGGGCAGAAGATCTAAGGAAACACTGTGAGGTATTTTCTTGTTGACTCCCTCTGTGTGCTTTTTCTGTGATCTTTTGTTAAAGAGAGGTTATGATGTAGTAATAAGGTTCAGGAATTATAAAGTTAGAATGTTAATGATAGAGTAAATAGCAATTATAGTAGTAGCATTTTCTAAACTCTCGCGAGTATTTTCTATAGTTCTATTTGCTAAAAGATTCAGGGTTAGGTGCTTGTTCTCCAATATAATTAACCATTGGTTGTTTCTATTAAAAGATTAAACAAAATGAGACTATCAGTTTGGCTCTTACTTCTAAAAGTTCTTCTTCTTCTTGCTTCTCTTTGTCTGCTACCAGAGCCATGTGTGGTAGAATATTGGTTCTCTGTCGTTTCTGAACAAAACTGCTTGAAAATCTACATGTTTTAAGAGTCATGACCGATTCACGATTTGTTCACTGGGAGACAGATTTGTCAATGCCATCTGACTCAAAAAAGAGTTTGTGGGTAGGGAAGTGGAGGGGAAGCCCCCAAAAGAGGTTATATTAGATCTGCTTACTATCCTAGCTTTCTTTCAATCTTTCCGTCACTTAGTTGGAAAGGCTTCTTTTGAAGTAAACTATGGACTGCCTTCAAGAAAAGGTTAAAACCTGTTGTCTTATCAACTCTTGTCTTTCTTACTGCATATTGTTTTTTGTTAGATGCGCAGCTCACTTTTAATTGTTATGCTTTTGACTTCAAATTTGATGGTGGATTGTACTTGGCTGTAAAACATGATATAAATACAAATGAAGTGCTAATTGAGCCCAATTTCTTTATCAACAGTCTATTCGTGACAATTTTTAGTCTTTAGATACTGGACAATCTTTGATTTAACTTTTTTAACCTTTTCTTCTTTTTATTTTACAATCTTACATGCATTAATGTGCCGAGATTTGTTATTTGCTGCCGGGCTCGTTAGTAGGTTACAGGTGCTTCCTACATTACTTATCATTCAAGACTATTTTTATGGGCAGCACTTACCGAAGCTATGTGGAATTTTCTTGCAGGATATTGCAATCCGCAATCTTGATTATATATTTACAGTCTCGGGCCATGCGGTTGGAAGCACTTCACTTGATGTATTGATCATGCTTGAGAAAGTGTGGGATATGAAGTCATCTGAACCCTGGAGTTATCGCCGGCTTCCAACTCCTACTGCCCCCTTCCCTGCCATTATAGACAGTGAAGAGGATAATGAAAAAATTGAGGCACTTAGAACACGTGGCAACTGTACAAGCAGGCCAATTTTGAGACAAGTGAGAGACCAGAGATTAGATAACTTCCTACAGTCTGATGAAATTAAAGAAGGGGTTCTGAAACAAGTACGAGCTTTGAGGAAGAAGTTGCAGCAGATTGAGATGCTTGAAGAGAAGCGATTCAAGGGGCAGACTCTTGATAACCAGCAAATTGCTAAGCTTCAGACAAAGTCAGCATTGGAGAAGTCACTTGCTGAGATTGGTGTCCCTGTAGAAACGGTCCAATCAACAGTATCATCCTCTGTTCTTGCTGATGGAAAAGGGAGCAATAAAGTGGATGTACCTAAGAAGCAAAGCAGAAAGAGCAAACAAAAGGCAGAACCAATTGAGGTAGCATCCAGTCAATGTGAAAGTGCTGAACCCAGCCCCAGAAAGGATGCCTCGAGTGTTCAAATTCCTGAAGTCCAGTACGAGGTGAGGTTTTATCCTCTTGTATTTGTTCAATCCCTTGGTGTGGAAGACAGTAAACTATGTTCCATGTCCAGTTGAACCAATTAAAAAGTATCATCCATGTTTTAAGGTTTTTCATTTTAATATGTGGAAGGGTAATGATGTGCTGAAGAGTGAAAAGTGTGAAATATCTTTTATAATCTTAAGATGATCAGGTTGATACTTGATAGTGTCAGATTATTGGTTACAACACTGCCTGGTTTGCTTATGTATTTGTATATTTTTTATTCGAGAAAGGGTAAAAAATGCCCGTAAACTATGTGAAATGAATCAAAAATGCCCTCAGTTGGTAGTTTAATCCATAAATACCCTTGCCATCAATAGTTTGGTCTAAAAATGCCCTTATTGTTACTTAATGGGTCAAAAATGCTCCCTTTTCCAACAATTTTTCTTTTTGAAACATTCTTTTCCTAATGATGATTTTTTAATTAAAAATTGTTTATCCTATTTCAATTTAGAAAAGAATTAGAAATAAAAATATTTTCTATTTTATGAGAATTTTTTTATTGTTATCTAAATGAAAATTAATGACGGGGTTACTATGTGGGCATTCCAATAAAAATATTACTTTTAAAGAACACTATTCTTGTTTCTTTCCTTTAAGAATCACTTTTAACTAATAAATAAGGATGGAATAATCTTTTTTCTTCTTAATCTCATTTTAACAATTAAAATAGACCAACTCCATGTACCCTTTTATATGAATATAGATTGTATATATAAGATCATAGTAATCCCGTCATTAATCTTCATTTAGATAACGATAAAAAATTTCTAATAAAATAGAAAATATTTTTATTTCTTAATCTTTTCCAAATTGAACCAGGATAAATAGTTTCTAATTAAAAAAATCATTATCAGGAAAAAATATGTTTAAAAAGAAAATAAATGATATATTTATTTGGAAAAGGACATTTTTGACCCATTAAGTAACAATAAGGGTATTCTTGGACCAAATTATTGACGACAAGGGCATTTTTTGTTCCGACTATTGACAACTAGGGGCATTTTCCAAACTATTGACTATAGGGGCATTTTTGGACCAAACTATCAACTGAGGGCAGTTTTGTTCATTTCACATAGTTTAAGGGCATTTTGTAAAAGGTAAAGGATGATTTTGCTGATGAAACGTGTGTTCAGTACATTAATGTGAAGTGTATTTAAAAGAAAAACAGTAACAAAGTGCAGTAACAAACAGCAGTCACGACTTTCCTCTGTTATTTTGGACCCTTTTCAGTTTTATATTTTATATTGAGGAGCTGCTATATAACTACTTTTCAAAGTCTAGTAAATTAGGAATCTGGTTATTTGACTTAAAAGTGTATCACCACTAGTTTGAGGAGGTATTATTATGAGTTTTTTTGTGGTCTCTAACAAGTCATTTCAGCAAAACCCCAGTGCTCTTTATGCATGGAAGCTGCTTTTATTGGGTCATTGAACTTTTGCACTCTAGTTTTCTTCTTGATTTTGGCTGGGGAAATGGTTTTGCTTCTTAATAGTTCTCTTCCAATTGTAGAATGACCACAAAGGTTTGGAAGGAGCTGCTGCCAATCAAGATGCAAAAGATTCTTCCTCCGTCACCCAGAGGCACCTTGGAATTACCTGTAATAGTAACAGTTCATCAGTTGTAGCATCAAAAAAGAAAAATAGGAAAGGTGGACTCTCCATGTTTCTAAACGGTGCTCTTGATGATGTTCCTAAAGTTGTAGTTCCCCCACCAGTTGTGCAAAAAAGTGAAGTCCCTGCTTGGGGTGGTGCTAAGGTTGCGAAAGGCTCTGCATCTCTTCGAGAAATACAGGATGAGCAGAGCAAAGTAATAGATACAAAGCTGTTGAAACTCAGAGACCCAGTAGAAGATCTCTCTGGTGACAGTTGTGGTGGTAAATTACGGTTGAGTTCTTTTATACAGTCCAACCCAATACCCATGCCACAAACAGCATCTGTCTCTGATGTGGAAAAGAACACCCCTCCTTGGGCAGCCTCCGGGACGCCTCCTCGTTTACGTCCCTCTCTCAGGGATATCCAACTGCAGCAGGTTGGTTATTCTCTACCCTCCCCACCCCCCCCCCCCCTCCTTCCCCCCGTGCCA
>JAJOOH010010147.1:0-12622 GCA_029582605.1 Solanum gracilifrons | reverse complement strand
AGTGTTAATTATTGCGTAGGGTATTTTTTTTAATATATTATATATATGTATAACTAAAAATTAAAATAGTAAATTATTATATTCTTAATGGGTTATCGATTAACCCAATAACCCAATATTAAAAACCAATAACGAACCGATAACCCAATAATTTTTTTTTGTAAAACCATTAAATAACCGTTATCCCAATAACCCAATAACAATAAACCAATAACACTTTTTTCGGTTCGGTTTATCGGTCGGTTCGGTTTTTGCACACCCCTACACTGGACGTTATTTTATTTTTTTGGATTTTAAACCTTTTTTGCTTTAAATCATAGTTTTTTTTAGCAACTTTCACATATAGCAAACATAAAAATCATATTTGTATGTTATAGCTATAGTTTGTATAATTGCGCTCCATAACAAATTTTATGTTTGGTGTGGAACTTTTGATTTGTATAATTTGCTAGAAACATCCAATTTTATACAAATTGTTCAATTTTATATAAATTCATTTATACATAGTAATTTGTATAACAAGCTATGTATTTGTATAATTATAAGTGTATAAGACAAAAATAATTGTATTTGTATTTGTATATACATTTTTCTCTCGCTTTATACAAACACAAACGCATTTTATACATTTTATACTGAAATGTATAAAATGGTTAATTGTATACCGAAAATGGCTAATTGTATACCGAATCAAATGGCAAAAAAATGGGATGTTTGCTGCGAATTACAATTAAAATAAACTATGGATATAACATTTAATTTGAATTAATAGTTTGTTATTTCATACAATTTTACCTTTTTATTATTGGTGTAATGATATTTCTCAAATAGTAATTGTAATACTTCGTTTTCTTCATTATTGGTTATTAATACATTTCTCAAATAAAAATCATAATATTTTTTTTCTATATATTATAGGTTATTTATTAAAATTTATTTGTAAAAAAATTGATTTTTTTTTTTTTGCTTATTTTCTTAGTAATAAAATTATAAAATTGAATATACATGAGACTTCTCCCCGTAGATCTATAAGACTTACGTCCATGTCTCGAGGCTTACGTCTCGCCCCGTACTGCATAAAACGTCTCGCCTCACGCGCCAACCTTTTAAAATACTAGCTCAAATTAATCAAGCTATCAGACAGTGTTCTCAACATGTGCGGCTACAAAATCAAATTTTATAAAGAGGTCTTATTTTTTTAATTGACATACATAAATTGAATAATTATAATATATTCAGTATAGTTCTATAAATGAGGTTTGAAAAAGTAGTATTTACGTAGACATCATGAAGCAATAATGTAAACAATATAAATTTTCAATGAAGGATATATAACATAAAGTTCGAATAATAAAATCCAACTCAAAATTTGAAAAATTTATATAATGATACTAAAATAGTGTTGCGCTGAATTTGATAAGTTGATATAATAATATTAAAATAGTGTTGATTAGTTTTAGTATTGAATTAAAGAAAACACCAAAAAACAAATTTGTTCTTTTAAAAACACGCAACAATAGATTTTGCATAACGTAGAAGGTTTGAACTTTGACCGTTTGAGAGACTTTCATAATGAGAGATTAAAAATTGTGAAAGAATAATATAAAAAAAGTGAATATAAGAATAATAATATTGGCTCATGATAATTGCAGGATATAAAATGAGGCAACAAATAAATAGCCACATAAAAAAGGATAATACAATACAATAAACTAAACATTATTCTATTTCTACAACTATTCTTATATTAAATAAGATAAAAGTTATTATATTTTTTACTCATTTTTTTAAAAAAAATCTATCTATGCATGATATTTTTTTATATTCCTAATTTAACTCAAAAAGTCATGGATTCAAATCCTATTCACACCATAGAATCTGCTTGTAAGAAATTATGTGTCATTGTTTGGCGTCTCAAAGATTTGGGTGGAATAATACAAAAAGTTATGGACAACCTTAGAGTCACAAAATTAAAGCAAAGATTACTAATGAACAAATAATGTTGATGCAAGAGGTGAGGTCACATAGATTGATAATGATGTCTCCCTAGATGAAATTATGAGGTATTTTCTAAGATTAAACATAATAGATACTAATGGATTCTCATTTGTTTCCAACTTCACTTCGTTTACAACAACAACAATCCTAATATATTTGATGTAGTTTATAAGTAATTTTGGGAGGATAAATATACGTTATTTTATCTCTACTTTGAAAGATAGAAAGACTGTTTTGACAGACTCAATCGGCTCAAGTAAAAGCATTTAAAAATAATTTGGAAAAAGAAATAGGAATTGAAGAAGTCGTAAAAGAAAATGGAAAATAAAAAAAGCATGACAAAGTATATCGAAATGAATAATAACGGCAACAAAATAATTAGATAATTGAAGTATGAAAAAAAACAACAAAAATTAAAAAAGAAGTGCGTATGAGAGTACATATTACTACTGGTATGAAAAGAGAAGCTAGACAACATAATTATTTACTGACCTTCTACTTTGAATCACCTCTCCTGAACAAAAGTTAATTGATTGCTTAGAAAATATTACTCCGTACTCATAAACAAAACAAAAACAGAAATATTAATCATGCCACTGTAAAGAGTAGATCATTTGTCTTCTTGTCTTAATCGTTCAGATCAGATCTAATTAATTAATTTTGGAAATTTAACACTTGATTTTATAAAATAAACTACAAATTAAATTCATAAATAATATAACTTAATTTTGACTAAAAGGTGCTTTCATCCTTCCAAAACAATACTTAACTATTTTAATTATAAGCATAATCTTGAAAGAAAAAAAGAATAAATCTATTTTAACTTATTAAAATAAACGAGTAAAAAATTATTTTTTAATATAAAAATCAAATAAAATAAAACTGCGAAAATGGTCTGTATTTTCAAATGTTCAGACGGCCAAAGTCTACGTCTGGGGCAAGTCCTCATTAATTTAATTTGGAAATATTGTGGTTTTATTCTATGAACATATTGATAAATTTTAATGAGATTCTTGTGATAATATTCAGTTACACATATAACCTTTAATTAATTAATACAATTGTGCACTTTTGATCATTTTCCATGTGTGAATCTTCGTAAATTTAATAAATTATCAATTGTTGATCAAGTTATTTAATTATCCATGCATGTGTTTCTGTTAAATCTGTGCAGTTACTTTTTATTTGAGTTTAGGGCGAGCGTACTAAATAGCACTGTGAATATTTGTAGAGGCGAAGGTACCGTGAGATATAAATTTCATTAGTTTGGACATACATTTAGACGTTGAACGAATTTTATGTTCAGAAAACCTCTTCTAATTAAAATTAAAATTGTGAAACAAGTCCTTAAATTAATACTAAAAAACTAAAAATTCAACTTTTTATTAAATTTAAAGAAGTTAAAAGAAAACTTAAATATTTAAATATATTTTATTCCTAATCCTAAATTTTACTTTTTCTATTCACCTTTTACCGGTTAAAGAAAGGAAATTATCAATGTGCAAACTGCAAAGCAAAAACATGTCATTCTTCATCACTTGTTCTGATTTGATGTTTTTGACTGTAGGATCCTTCGTTTATAAATCTCTACTCAATTGTTTTGAAAAAATAAATTTGATTAGTTTTTTGAAATGATTTTTTTTTCAGGGATTGTTGATTTTGATTAATATTTTAAGATGAAACAGTTCTATATATATTTTTACGTGTTATATACTTATTAAAATTTCTATATAGTTTTATATTTTTTTATAAATATTAAAAATTTATGATCCACGGACCACGAGGCTAAATCAAGCGCCACGATGCTTATGCCTTATTTTGTGACCGTGCCTTTTAAAACAATTTGTTTGAGGATAATATAGTTTTGAAAATATCTAAATAGTCCCTATGTCTTTTTCAAAGTATCATGATTACTAAAAGTATTTAAATATTCTTAAAAAACTTGAAAGTAAATAATTTTAACTACATACATAAAGACATAAATAAAGTGCATATTTATTAAATTGAGATAAAGGGTAAAATATTTCAATACTTGTAATTTTTTAAATGTCATGCAAAAGGGAATATGGTCAGATGTCTGTACTTAACTGTCATCCTATCTAATAGCATTTTAATATAATAATCAAGTTTTCTTTGGAACTGCTTTTCATGTTATGTTATATCATACATATATGTTTTTATAAGAACATCTCGCTATATAGCAGCCAAAAAGTATTTGAACAAAAAACATTTTCATTAGTACCAAAGATCCTTATTTTGTCAAACAATTGATTGCAGAAGTAGTGAAGGAATTGGTTAAAATTCGACCTGATTTTGCTTGGAAAAAGGATGAGTTGATGAATGGTTGCAGTCCTTTACATATAGCATGCAGCAAAGGGCACTTAGATATAACAAGAGAATTGCTAAAGCTTGATATGGATCTTTCTGGTTTACAAGATAATGAAGGCAGAACTCCACTTCATTGGGCAGTCATTAAAGGAAGAGTGAACATTATTGCTGAGATACTCTCAGTGAGTCTTGAATCTTCTGAAATGACAACAAAACATGGTGAGACTATTCTTCATTTGGCTGTCAAGAACAATTACTTTGAAGTACTCAAGTTCTTGATGTTTCAAATCTCATGAATTTTCAAGATACTGATGGAAACACCATTCTACATTTGGCTACTGTTAGGAAACTCACCACTGTAAGGTTTCTTTACTCTAGCCGTTTCATTTTATGTGAAGGTGTTTGATTGAACGCACAGAGTTTAAGAAAGACTTCTTTACATTCTTGTGGTTATATGTTATGTCTGAATTTGCGGTCAAAACTCGAAAACTAAACATAGATGAGTCTTTTCTTAAAAACTCGATGGAATATTTGAGTCTTTTCCCTTAACTATTAGTGAAATTAGTTTATTGGATTGCAAAACAGAGTTGCACTACTTGTATACTAAAGCTCAAAACTAATTTTTCTCTTGTATACATGACTTGTTCTCTCTTCAGATGATTATTTATCTACTTAAGCTTGGGCCGGGGTTGAAGTAAATGTTTTGAATCAAAAAGGATATACAGCATTAGATGTAGTTGAAGCAGATGCAAGTAACTCTGGTGCTATTGCAATCATCCCTGCATTACTAGAAGCTTGTGCCAAAAGATGTGACCAATTACCACCAAATTTTCAAGACATCCAACAGGTAGATGCATCACCAATTTTGGGATCGTCATGGCAAAGAAAAACTACTAGTTTTCTGTCTCCGTCCTCATCATCTCAACATTCGTATTACAATAATAATCATCATCAAAGGAAGCACAACAACAATAATTATCGCGGTACTAGGACAAAAAAAATCAAGCTCCAAAGTGAAGGTCTAAGAAATGCAAGAAAAACGATAACAATTGTTGCAGTATTAATAGCAACTGTGACATTTGCTGCTGGTGTTAATCCTCCTGGTGGATTTAATCAAGCAAATGGAAAAGATTTATTGGGTAAAAAAACCGCGTTTAAGGTGTTTTTGGTATGTAACATTGTGGCACTTTTCATTTCCCTTGGAATTGTTAATGTCCTTGTTAGTGTTATCCCATTCAAGAGAAGAACAATGATGAAATTAATGGTGGCAACACACAAAGTAATGTGGATTTCAACATTATTTATGGCATCAACTTATATAGATGCAATATGGTCAATATTGCCACAAGGAAAAGGGGATCATTGGGTGCTAATTGAAGTTGTTATCATAGGAGGAGGGTGCACTATGGCTGTGTTTCTAAGTTTGGGTATTTTGTTAGTGAGACAATGGAAAAGGAAGAGTGAATGGAGAAAACAAAGAGAGGATCATAAGAAGATGAAAGATGGAAGTCCTAAGAGTAATACAAGTACAGTTCAAGAAATGAAAGTGAAGAAGAAAGAAAGTCATGAAGGTAGTACCAACTCAGACGTTGATAGCTCAGATCATGGTTACCATTTGTTTTAATTACCTGCATTCATAGTCTTTAAAGTAGAAAATAATGTATTAGTTTTGGAAACAGCCTCTCTATCTCCACGAGGTAGTGGTAAAGTCTGCTTACATTCTACCCTCTCCAAACCCTATTTAGTGGGATTTCACTGGATATGTTGATATACTTTAAGTTTCTAATATGAAAGCTAAGATGTTATTAGTTTGGCTTTAGTTTTGTGTTCTCCTCTATTCGTGATTACCTTAAACCAATACAGTTTAATTTATTAATGTGGTTGGTGTTATGTTTTTTTGGAGAGATGCATGCAAGCAGAAAATATGAATGAAAAATGTTCTCATATAAATTTTAATAATCATAAACAAACTAGTAGACAACTCCTATGGTTAAAGTATTAGACTCTGTACCAAAACTAAGTTTGAGGCTGATAACTTGATTGACATATTTTAACATTATTTAAGCATCTTCATTTGTAATATCATCATGGAGTGTATTAAAAACTCTGTGGTGATCAGAAAGTACTTAGTTCTCTCTAGCTCTTTGTCGCGACCCAAACCGTCGTGAGTGGCACCCACACTAACCCTCCGGTGGGAGAACCATAACTATAACCCAACTAAACAACTTAACCAAAACTAAATATTTAAAACTACGGAAGCAAGTTTAAATAACTAAATAGGTAATGCAGAGTTCCCATAAAATCCGAAAGTCTTAACAAACAACTAATGAACTATTGCGGAAAACAACCCCTAGAACCTGGAAGTCATTGTACCAAAACATCTAAAGTTCAACAAGTCCAAGGAAAAGGGGTACAACCCCAACCAAACATAAGCAAACTACTAAAATATGTCCAAGTCCGAAAAGAATGGACTAAGCAAAATGAAGGACTCCATGGCAGCCTGAAAGAACTGGCTCACCCTTGAAATCCGGTCTCGATCATTGATCTCATAATTGAGGTCTATCAATAGCCGCCTGAAGATGCCTTGTACTCAACAAAGAACGAGAAAGTGCAGTATCAGTACACAACTACAGGGTACTGGTAGGATCACACGGCTATTCCAGTAAGCACAATATATATAAGCAGTCACAACATAGTAAACACGCATATACAAAATATAAATACAATTATCATTTCAGGAACAATGTTCAATTCCGCATTCTCAACAATAATTAGATATGACAACACAATGGTCCTCATGGAACCCATATCCAAACTATTAGTGTGTCGAAACGTGACACCCGATCCCAATTAATGTGTCGGAACGTGACACATGATCCAATGTATGTGTCAGAACGTGACACCCGATCCCAATTAGTGTGTCGGAACGTGACACTTGATCCAATGCATGTGTAGAAACGTGACACCCAATCCAATCAACATAACCACAACCACAACCAAAATCACACTCATAATGTACATTCTTATAATCATACAATCAAGTGTTGATTCATGGCATGCAATGGTTCATTCATACTCATTTACATTAGGTTTGATCAATAGTGCTTCATTCACATGCATACACATCACACAAACATGAAATCAAACCATCACCTACCTCGAAACCAAGATTGAATCCCCCTAAGGCACTTGAATCTTTCCTTTTCGGATTCATTCCGCTTGTTCTAGGTAATATAATGCAAGGATCAACAAATTAAGGTCTAATTATCCGGATTATAACAACCCAATAACCCAAGACCAAACCCATGATCCTAAGATGCAGCTAGGGCTTTTTCTTACCATCAACTTTAGGCCAAAACCCTCCCTCAACGATAATTACCCATGAATTTACATTCTACGAATCGAAAAACGAATTAGGGGAGCAAAATCCTTACCTTTAGCACCAAAAGTCGTGGAAAACTGTCAAGAATTCGTCTTAGGTCATCTCCTAACTCTTAAGAACAAAGTTTGCAGAAAAATAATAAAATTGGGATTTTTCCCCCACTTAAGTTGCGACTGGCCCGCCATAGCAGACCCATCCCGCTACAGTGGGCCGCCTTGACGGCTTGCGCGGAGACAACAAGTCGGAGTTAGAGTTTCAAACCCCCATTTCATAACACACCTTCAACCCATGACATTCAAAAACTACATGTTCACGCTAAGATCAGTTTCTGGAGTTCTACTCGCCCGAATACAATTCTATAAAGTCGTATAGTCTCCTTAACGTCTTGGCTATCCACTCATGTCATCAAATTCATTATTATATCTCTCATTCATTACCAAATTTTCCTAGACCTCACATGACTCAGATTTTGTCAAAATCTGGACTAGGCTAGGAATTTTCAAGTCACTATTCAAAAGTTTTTTGGCCCCAATTATTTCCCCATTGAGTTTTCCCTAACGACGGAATTAGGTCGTTACAATAGATACCAATTTACCCATCACTCGTCCCCAAGTGATCAACTAGGAAAGATTGGCTAAAGTAAGGTTAGAGTAGTACCTGAATCGTCGAACAACTGGGGATACTTGTCTTGCATGTGCTTATCGGTTTCCCAAGTAGGTTCCTTAATCGGATGATGCTTCCATTGGATTTTGACAGATGCTATATCCCTTGACCTTAACTTGTGACTTCCCCATCTAGAATGACTATAGGCTCTTCCTCATAAACTCCAATTATCGACCTTTCGATATGCATACTTTTTATGCCTGTTCTGAGCTGCTAGAAACATCTCCCGAGTAAATTTCACATTCCCTAATGATTCTCATCAAAAGGTTTCGCCTCAAATGCATCAAACCAACCAATGGGAGACTTACATCCCCTCCTATACAGTGCCTTAAATGAAGTCATCTCAATACTCAAGTGATAAATATTATTGTATGTAAACTTAAATAACAACAAAAGTTATTCCCAATAACCACCAAAGTTGATCGCACACACGTCTGCAACATGTTATCGAGGACGTTGACATAATCATCAGGACGAATCTTTTCTTACATAACCATGATAACATTCTAAATCAATACTCGCTACAATTAGAGGTGAACTGATCCAATCAACACATACTCATAATACCCAAACAAACATAGTTCTTATCAATATCTCCATCTCACAACATAAATTTTCATGAGCTTAAGTTATAAAAATTTGATCTTTAGACATCAGATACTCATCGAGGGATATGTCCAAGCATACAAACCCTCTAACAACACTATCAAAATGCTAGATTAGTAATTGTGATGCCAATGATCCCCACATTCAACCACACATAATCGATACATGACCTCAACGACTAGATGAATATTAAGATTGTCAGACAACTATAAATACGCATGGTAGCTCTTCTATAAATTCTCATAAGCAAGGTGATACATGCATAACAACTGGAATACTTTAACAACTCCAAGACAACACCAATTGTCTCATCTGAATTAACCAAGTGTTCCAAATCATCTCACTCAACCAAGAGAACATTGCAAGATCGATACACCTGATCCACCTCTAGCCCACCAAAAGTGAAAACACATGTGAGCATAACTAGTGAATCATACACACCACCGTTTACAAAATGAAATAGATGGTCACAAAAGAATTTACGGAATAAAGATCGAATAACACTAAGGGTTTTCCTCTGAAGAGTCGATACCAACCACTTCCATTCAGTTGACTCCACATTGTCTTCACATCATTCCAGTGAGCCCACACTCTCAATACTAACCACCATTATAAATACTAGGACCATTTACCTTACTCTAAACCAACACTTTTTAAATGCAAACCTTTCATAGGTATTTCAACAATCAAAAGTAATAAACTTTACGACTCAAACCAGGTGTAAATCCTTTCACATGCTCAATATCTGATACAATTGATCATTTCTCACTTTGCATTTTCATACCTTGGCAAAATATATCACCACGAATGTAGACTTACAATGAAAAATCTGAATTGTAAATTCATCTGTATAACACAATCCCCTTATCTATCAACATTAGCTTGTACCTTGAAGATTTTTATGAATTCATGGATCTTCGCTTATCATTGATCGCATCTTCATCGATCTTACAATATCTTTCGCTAGAAATTCAATCTTATTCATTACCAAACTCAAAAACAAAAACGAAGCACTTATCATCACACTTGACACTATAAAGGTAATGCCGCTGGATCTTAAGAGCAAACACTACGGCTACCAACTCCAAATCATGTGTTGGGTAATTTCGCCCATGCACCTTCAACTGCCGCGATGCATAAGCAATGACATTCTTATCCTACATCAACACAGCACCCAAATTCAGATGTGAAGCATCACAATAAACAATTAAATCTTTACCTTCCATCAATAGTGCCAAAATATGTGTTGTGGTTAAAAGAGTCTTGAGCTCTTGAAAGCCCTCTTCACATTTTTAGTCCATTCGAAAGGTGTCTCCTTAGCCTTTGCAATCAAATAAATTATTCTTTCTCTCGCCTCTCTCTAAAGACTATACTACATCCCACAATTTTTTTTCTTCATTATGACTCTAGCTCTGAGTTGTCATCATCCACATTAGATTCATTAGCGCCAACCATAGAGCAGCAATTATGAGGCTTTTTACTGAACACTTGGGTGGTAGTTGGTATTGAATGTTTAAAGTCCATGTAAATTTCTCTATAGGGTATTTCAGCAAACACCTTACGAGAAAGGTTTCTTGAATAATCCTCATCATCAATTTTAATTTACAGAGGTGAATCCCCATCATAATTTCTATCGGTTAACAACATAAAGTAAGTAAACTCAGTGGGGTGCAAAAAATTGCCGATGGAAGCGTCAAAGATTTTTAGAGGGACTTTAGAATTAGCTGCAGGTTGTGAGTTGTCACCATCTAAATCAGAAGCATTTTTCGATTCTGTGGCCTCCTTTTGTTTTCCATTGGCTAAATCAGATTCAATTGCAACATGAAGAACTTCTGGTGGAGCTACATATGCTACATTAATTAATGGAGTCAAAACAGGTCACACTCTCTATTGAACTTAAGAAGCTCCATTGTCGAAATCTCAAAAGCAATTTCACCTTGAAATGGTTCCAATCATAGAATTGTTTGGTGCGAAACAAACCATCAAACCAAATAAGAGCTTCACCATCAAATTATAAGGAAGGAAGAGATAGGTAGTCCTTTTCGGAGAAGCCAAGGTAGGTAAAATACCATTCCGCTAGAAAAATCCACTATTCTGGATTACCACCACTAAATCGATCTAACAACACCGCAACCATTAGAGAACGATCGACGAAAGCACCAATGTAATGAACTCGAATCCATCAATAACACTAATCAGTCTCTCAACTATATTAGTTAAGCTACAGTTTAATTACAATTTCAGAAAGTAAATACAACGACTCAAAAGGTAAGGGTCAAACGAAAATGCAGAAATATTATAAGTGAGGACTAGGATCAACTGAAAAAAGAGACAAGGAACTAGACCGATAGAAAGCAGGATGAGAGATATAGACTTTGCCTAAGCATGATCACAAAATGCATAAACTATTCTTTCTAATGGGGGGTCCTTTTAAAGTAGTTGTTAATTGGACATGAATGGATCCCAAATCAACCTTTGTGAAGGTCTTTTGGTTATATTTCTCAATCTA
Source organism: Solanum gracilifrons (assembly GCA_029582605.1). Lineage (NCBI taxonomy): Eukaryota > Viridiplantae > Streptophyta > Magnoliopsida > Solanales > Solanaceae > Solanum > Solanum gracilifrons. The sequence goes on along the minus strand of JAJOOH010010147.1, from coordinate 1,136 downwards.
ATAGTCACTTGTGTGACATCCCTTCTATACAGTTGTAAAGTTGCAGGAACTGTAGTGGTTGGTCAACACTGCAGCAGAGGTGTGGAAATGACGTAGTCCTCAACCAATGGTGTTGCTCCTAGGTTTATGTCTCTCTTACAAAGAGAACATGATGACAAGATTAAACCTAGTTTTTGCAAATCAAGAATATTCAAGGAAAAGTCATTTTCAAGAAAGAACTACTCTAATACACAACAAGAGACCTGATCGAGTATTCCAATGTCTTACGTTTGTTGTTTGAGTTTTTAAGGTCTTATGCTCTCATAATGTAGATAATAACCTATGATATAAAGGAGCGTAGAACGTTTCACCTTTATTTAAAAATGAGAGGGAACCTATATAATTATTCCCAACAAAGGGTTGTATTAACATGTATTTATTGTATCTTATTAGAAACGTCACAATTCTTCTGAAAAATCATAATTCATTGAAAAAGTTAACCCTTAGAAAAGCCACAATTAATTCTTTAATATGAAAAGATGTCTGCTTTATTAAACATTCAAGTTACCTAGGTTAAAAATGAGTCATCTATTTATAGTCAAGAAAAAGTAGTAAACATGTATTTATTGAGCCTTATCAGATTCGTCACCATTCTACACAAAAATCACAACTCTTCAAAAAAGTCACAATCCATAAAAAAAATTATAACCCTACTAAAAAAGCAATCCTTCGATATTCAAAAAGGATTTTCTTTTAATACCAGATATAGGACCCCGTGCCAGCACGGGGCCCAAATATATAATTTTTTTAATTTTAATTTATGTCATATTATGGAATTTGAGAAGTTATTGAAATTTTTATATGATTTTAAAAATATTTTAAATTTTTAGCTATTGTGATTTGTAGTACTTTTTTTTAACATAATTTAGAAAAAAATATTTATTACTCTGTTTGTTCTAATTTATGTGGCACACGCAGAATTTTAAATATTAAGCCTTTTTTATATGTCCCTTTAATATATTAAGTTGTTAATTATTGTATTTTATTGTATATTTTGAACCTAAATTTTTAATAATATATGTTATTTGCCATGTCCCAATTTATGTGACATTAATTGATAGATTTGTTGGAGTCGAGAGATTTATTTTGTTAATTAT
>JAJOOH010010146.1:0-12765 GCA_029582605.1 Solanum gracilifrons | reverse complement strand
TTAGTAACATGGTTTCCATAGAAGGTCCCCTTATATCCGATGAGCCAATGTCTAGTCCCCGAATTTCCTTCTCTTCAGAATTTCTTGATGAGAGAAACTTCATATCCATTACACCAAATGCACAAGCAGAGAAAGAGCGAAAAGAGCAACAAGACAGATCAACGCGTAGTGCAGCTGAATTCGAGTTCCTCTCGAGTAAGTTAACCAATGAAAACATGATCACAGCAGATGAACTGTTCTTCGAGGGTAAGTTACGTCCTTATTGGCAAATGCATTATGCTGAAAAGCTCAATAAAATTAGTTTAAAAGCTGACAAGGAAATTTTGGACAATGCCATGGTCATTAAGAGTAAGGAAGAAACTGCTAGTAGGCCAATAAATTGGTTTATTGATGAAGATCCTTCTCCTAGACCACCAAAATGTACTGTTTTATGGAAAGAGTTGTTGAGATTGAAGCACAAAAGAGCTTCTTCATTATCGCCTTCTTCTTCGACTTCTTCCTCTTCTTCATCTTCATCTTCAAGTTCACTTGCTGAGAATGAAAAAAGTAAAGGGCAATCAATCAAAGAGAAACATGTGAAGAGGATTAAGAAAGGATCATTAGAGAGGTGTAAATCAGAAACTTTAAGAGTTAGACCTGTGATTCATGTGCCAATTTGTTCACAGGGGAAAAACTCTGCTCTGCCTCCTCTGTTTTCTCTTAAGAAAAAAGTAAGGGCAATAGAGAGGTGAAATAAAAACTTTTGTCATTGTTGGTCATTGTGTAGAGATGTTCTTACTATTTGATTTGGTTTTCTTTCTTCTTTTCATGAGTTTAGATTACATGTTTTCATGGTAGGATTTGATGAATTTACCTTACAATGTTGATGTGTTCATTTCTTGTAATGTATCATGTATGTTAAGCTAATGTTATCTAGTTTCAAGAGTTATTGTAATCTAACAATTTCTAGCTTTTGTTTTCATGCAAAGAAATAGTGAACCAACAAGGCATATGCCTCTTTGAATTTCTTTTGGAATTGTGCAAGTTTATAGTACTTTCTACTTTTTTTGCAATTTCTTGTGCATGTTCTTCATTGTAGAGGGAACAAAACAAAGTAGTTCACTTTACAGTAGTAAAGATATGACACTTATTGAGTTACATCTTTACATGGTATCAAAGCCAAATGCATATTTGTTTAGGCTTTCGATCCACGCTCCAGTTGGGCCATGGGTGAAGGAAGTGTTAGTGTGGATTATAGTCCCACATTAGTCGGAGAATGAACTGTTGATTTACTTATATGGACTTTTGGACAATCTTCTCCCCAAGAGCTAGTTTTTGAATTGAGTTAGGTGCAAGTGTCATATCTTTACGACAATCAACACAAAAGCTCTTGCATCACTTCAATAATAAACAAGTTACAAACATGTTTATACAATTGAGTTTTCAGTATATATGAATCAAAAACACAACTTTTTGAGTTACCTTGAATGACTGTACATACAGCTATGGACACACAAAAAAATTACAGCAAAATTCCATTTTACTAAACTACTTGGGCAGACAATGTGCTGGAATAGTTAGTCTTGGTGAGTGTATTCCGGAGTTCCAAAATAATAAGCTTTGAAGATTTTTCTTTTCACCAAAAATATTGAGAAAAAGGAACTGGAGGTTCTGAAATCTAATGTCGAAAACTGAATATTTTATACTTCTCAATGTCCAAAGGAGAAAGGACAATCTCCTCATATAGGGGGCTGTGACAACAATGGATTCCCAGGAGTGGTCCTACAATTAAAGCAACAGAGCAATTTGATTAATATTCGAACAAAAAGCAAAAGGCAAAAGCAACGAAAAGCTTATCGCTAATGAGTGATTCATTACCTGAGATTCAGCATTGGTTTTCCGAGAAGACTGCTTGGTATCTGGCCAGATAAATTATTGTTCTGCAAGAAGCTGCAACAAAAATAATAATGTGTCATTTAACTTTACCTCAACATATGAGCATATACAACATCAAGAAAGTTCCTCGATGGCATTTGATATCATTAATATATCTCTATTATGGTCTCTTAGAAAAGAAAAACATAACGACTGCTTGTGAAATGAAATTCTATGAGCAAAGTTATGTCTAAAGCAGTCAAGGATGCTCAAGGTAATGACTTTAGAACATTAGCTTTTCATACAATAGCTTCTATGAGCTCTGATCAAATGAGTGCTTTGTAGTGGAAGCTCTACAAAATGAGAATTATCGCGTGGCCTCTAATGGTGATAGAGATCCTGTTGCTGAAGCGAACAAGAATAATTTGAGGTATGTGTAGCTGTGGTAAGCTAGCTCATTGATTTCTTTGTTTGACAACTATCATTCAACCTAACAGCCTCACCACTTGCATCCCGAAACTAGAACTACTATCGGTTTAACTCTGTGATCCTATTTCTCATGTACCTCATATATTTTGCAGTAGTCTAAATATTAGAACTAGGTGGCAGATGAATACAAAGGTCGATAAGTACATCTCTCATTTACCATGAGTTTGGATAGTAGTCCTTTCTCGGCGCCTAGACATATTTCCAAGCAGTACCTTTTTGCTTGTTGATGCTCAAGGTAATGACTCGTAAGTGATAAAAACCTCGAATTGACAGTTGGATTCTCACACTAAAGAGATCAATGGCTGCTCTACCATCCATCAATTTAAGTATCTGACACAAACTTTCCTAAAACCTGCTTCAACCTTTTTGAAAATGATCTCTATACCAAGAGAAAACTACTTAAGAGACACTATTTGAGGTACTTAGTTAATTCCGTGCTGCATAGCCACATCCACCTGTCTGTTGATCCAGCTATCCTAATTCCTTTGCTTAGCATGTGCCTAATGACGCTGTGTACCACCACCACCCACTTTCCGACAGAGAAAAGATCTAGCAAATCCGTTGAGGTGGTTATAGAAACTGTGCTTATACTAGCTAGCGTCGTAGGGCTACTATACTTGAGAAAAAGTGTACTTATAATACATCATAGAGAAACTATGATTGTGCAAAACAGAAGTGTTGCAGATTACTAATTGAAATCTATGCAAACTTAGGGGCCAAAATCCATTATGTATCATACTCATTTTGTTTTATTATGGAAAGACGAACTTACATTTCATTAAGGCTCATAATGTTTCCAAGAGAAGGCGGAATTTCTCCACTAAGCTGATTGTCTTCCAAGTGTCTGAAATAAAAGACGAGAGTATTAGGAATAGACGCACTTAATTACACAAGTTTTTTTTCCCGATTTTTTCACAAAAGCTTGGGCTATAATTAGAAAGTGCATTATTTGCAACAGCAATTTAGAAGAAGAACAAAAGAAACCAAAGGTTTTTACTTACAGAGTCTCCAGGATACTCAATGAGCTCAAATCTGGGATAGATCCCGTCAAATTATTATCCGCAAGCCATCTGTGATAAGAACGAGACTTTTAAAAAATCTATTTGCATCCATCAATATATGAGCACTAAGAAACTAATATTCACTTACATGCCATTCAATGCTGTCAATCTGGCAATGCTAGGTGAAATTGATCCAGAAAGACCCATGCTTGTTAGGTTTCTGCAGACAAAGGAGAAAGGAACACAAGTTAACAGGTTGGCCAATCGTAATTTGGGTTGGGGTAAGGTAAGGTATTCATTTTTCCCCTTTTTCTTATTCATGAGGCGGGTGGCGTGGGAGAGTTTGAGGTTAATGGAGTAAGAGACATCTGAACTTACAAAGAAGTAACACGAATTCGTGATCCTCCAGCACATGTAACTCCAGTCCATTGGTATTGAGGGGGTAAACATGGATCACCATTCCAATCTGGGGGAGGATTCTTGAAGCTCTCCTTCAATTTTTCCAGAGCTATCACTACAGTAAGAAATATATCACATTGATGTAGCAGAGGTAATTAATCAACAGAAAATGAGGTAAAAAGCAATCCTAGAGGACTGCTCATGCTAATCCAAGTGCTATATTAGAAGCAAGAAAAACAGATTACCGTCTCGAGTATGAGTTTTTCCTCCGAGGGGCAACACTTCAAAAACCTCTCCTGCATTAATCAACGGACCAATACTTGATCCAATCACTGGAGTTAAAGTTATCTTTGTAATACCAGACAGAGGCCACTGACTTGCAAACACAACCATGCCAGCCGGAGCAACATTAAGGTTGGGATAAAACAATATATCATTTATGCTTATGTTGAAAGTTCTTCCTGAGAGTGAATTTTGATCATCAGCAAAGTAAAGAGCTATGTAATACGTTGCGTTTGGGAGAGGTGCTGGAGGCCATAATAACTCCACAGCTTCAGGCTTAGGTACTGTTAACCGTGTCCGAAATACTTTTGCCGGAGGGTGATTCCAGATACCAGAAACAGAAACATGACTGAAACTTTCTGCAGGAGAATGTTGTCCATAGGGCTCCCAGTAACGATCAAATTCATCGTCAGGATATCTGGCAGGTTAAAATGCTTGAAGTTATGATAAACATAACCAAAAGAAACACGTTTGTTTAAACATGGATGATATAATCAGATACTAATTCCTCTAACAACCACTATAAAACTAGTAACCAAATAAACTCGAGTATATTTGCATTCAGACAGCTTAGCAACTATGTATATTAAGGGTGGTAATTTTCTTGCTTTAGATATGCTTGAGAACAATTTTCAGGAACACTCTCAAAAAGATATGCTCACAAAGGCTGTTATCTGGTTAGTACAAAGAGCATAGCTCATGCGTAGCCATTTTTCTATCTTCCTTGTAATAAATTTAGGAGAAACGCGAATAGGATAGATTCTGCTGCAGTTCATAACCTATTCCAAATGAGCATTAGAAAGAACTTAGCCTCATAGGATTCAATTCACATTGTGATCAAAAGAGTTATTCAGACTAGTTAAACCAAATTACAGCAGATTCTATATTGAAAGTTGAAAGAACTTCTAAAATCTTAAAGTTCAGGCGCAAGTCGATGATCAATAGGGATTGAAATACATAAATTGCTAATCATTTCAACACCTGAATTGGGATTCAGTTCTACATAAACTGTAAATGTATTTGAATTGCATCGCGAAATTCAGGAATCATAATCAGAACTTAAAAATACCAACTTAATCAAATCAAAAGCAATCTTTTTTAGTCAAAGCTAACAACTTTAGGTCCATATAGGTGAACAAACTTACTTGATAATTGATCCATTGTTCCCAAAACTGCTCCTTGTAATCAAAGTCAATCCATAAATATTAAAATCTGTAGAATTATACAACGAATCCGACACCAAAACAAGTTCCAAAGCAGATATAAAAGGGTCAGAATCCGTTAAACTATTAGCAGCCAAACACACACTCATAGTCTTCCCTACCGCCTTAAAAAACCCTTCATAATATGAAGACATTCCATTCCAATAATCCTCAGTTGTATTCACTGGACTCCAAAAAGTCCCATCAACAATCTGATCAAACACAGGAGGATTCAAATTCCCATTAACCCCACCATAGAAATACGTCGTCCTGACCAAGTACTTCCCTCCACGATAAACAGGAACCTCATAACAGAATTTCTTGAAAACATTGTTCTTCAATGGAAATGTACGGACAGTTGACAGTGTATAATTAAGAACATCAACAGTAAGATTCTTGGGTTTTCCTGCTGATACATAACCAGAATCCGACACCCAATTCTGCTCATTAACTACAGAATCAACTACAGCACCACAATCAATCAAAACACCTGAAAAAAAAATTAAAAAAAAATTGAAATCTTGAAAAAAAGATCAAATTTTTGAAAAGGGGTTAATGAAATGGGGAAAAGGGGTTTACCTCTAAGGGATTGAGAACCAGAAGGGAAGATAAAAAGGGAGAGAAGGAAGGAGAAATAGAAGAAAGACATGGTTAATGGTGATGATTGAAGAAACAGAGAGTCATGTGATGATTTTGAGAAGGGAAAAAAAGGTTGATTTTAGGTGGAGTGGAGTTGAATGAGTCGTTTGGGTGAGTTAAGGAAGAAAAGAATAGAAAATTTGGAGAAAGAGAGGTGAAGTTGGTGAGGAGGAAAGAATCAAAGTTGGATTAATGCCATTGTTTTTTTGGGAGAAGGGACGCGGGAATGAACCAGGTCAGCCTGCTTCACTTTGCTGCCATTTGCGGAGTAGCTAATTCTTTTTCTTAAAAAAATGATAATTAAAATTTTGTTTCTAAATTGAAAGAGAGAAAAAGAGTTATGAATATGATAATGTATTAATGGTGGGACTATATCACTCTTAATAAGAAATTTGGCGTTTAAGCGTTAGATATAGAGAACACCATGTGTGGAGTGCCACCTTCACCAGTAGTGCATAACTCGAACTTAGTCGAAACTTCAATATAAACACCTACCTTGGACGAGAAAAAAAAATGTAAACTACAAAACATTCTTGAATTAAAAAAAAAAACAAGTAAAATATTTAGCTATCGTTTGGCCTAAATTTTGAAATTAAAACTTGAAAATTTGAGTTTTTAAATTTGTTATTTTTAAAATTAGAGTTGTATTTGTATATGTATTTTATTTGAAAATTTTAAAGTTTTGTGAATGGTGTCTAAAAAAAGGATTAGACACAAGTAGCCTTCTAGATTATGATCGAAATTCCAGAGATACACATTAACTAAACTAAGGTCGTAGTACCCTCCGAATCTATTATTTTTGTAATTTTGTACATTTTTTTTGGCTTAGGTGGCATCCAAACATCTCTACATAAGTCAAAATGTGTATAAAATTACAAAAAAAAGAATAAGTTCAGGGGTAATAGGACCTTAGTTTAGTTAAGTTGTATCCCTTAGATTTCGTTTATAGTCTAGGGGTACTTGTGCCTTATCCCGCCCAAAAAATCTAAAAATTGACTCAAATTTCATGGTTAAATAAATATTTGAAGATAAAAATTTCAAAATCTACTCTCAACACTTTTTTATCAGACATTGGCTTAGATACTTTAATGAACTCCTCCTATTTTAATTTGTTTGTCCTACTTTACTTTTAGTCAATTTAAAAAGAATGCATCTTTCTTTTAATTTTAACTTTCCACAAGACATGTTTAAAATAAGATTAAAGGACATTAGTTACATTTTACTTATTTTTAGTTTAAGATCACAAATTTAAAAAATTCTCTTTATTCTTTTAAACTTCATATTAAATTAAAATCAGACAATTAAATTGAAACCGAAAAAATAGTAAATAAGACTATTGTTTGACTTTTTCAGGTAGGTGATATGGTTCGTGTGTAACGAGATGGGAACTTGGAAGATATAATACTACGTACCTACTATATAGATAAGCACTTCAATTCTAAAATACTCAAAAGTCTAAAGAAAATAAACATCAAGAAGTTCCTAGTGTTTAAACAAGCTGATGTAATTAGTGGTTTAATCTTTTTAACATATTATAAATAAACAGAAAATAACGTATATTAATCTTTTTACCAAATTATGAATAAGCAAAAACATAACTCATAATATCTCAAAAAGATTTGAAGCAACCTTAAACACTACATTGTAAAATTTCACTCTTCCTATTTATGGATTTGAGTTAATTGGAAGCACGACGAGCAAATAAAATCATAATTTTTGTCTGTCCTTTTAAAACTATTATATTTTCTCGTGTAACAAGTCAAGATTTTTGGAATATGAAAAATTAGCATAATATATGAACGTATTTTTAATTTGGTCTTAATTAATATTTATATTTTTCAATTTTAGTTGTGCACATGTACACACTTAAATTTATGTAAATTATATAAATGGAAACACACATTTTACATGGCATTATACAAATCAATTTAATGTAAATTATCACATAAGACACCATATAAAATACATAAGTCTATTTGTTCAACTTTATCAAGTTCAAATATCAACTCATACGTATTAAAATTGAAGAGTATAAATATTAACTAAACGATAAGTCTTTTATTTATTTATGCCCAAAATAATTGTCAAAGGAACCTAGACCAAATCGCCCATCAGAGCTTATGCCACGTGTGATCTTTTGTAGTGAGGTAGTTTGGTGTCTTGTTCTTTGATCGTTTCTTTATTATTTTAAATTAATTATTTTTTGGGGCATTTATATTTAATTTATTTAATTATTTTTTTTCTGGGTCTAACGGGTCGTCCTCGGCCCAATTCTTAATGCTAGCGGATCAAGTGAGGTTGGACTGTTGAACCTCACTTCTAAATGGGCTGAAAGATCTTAGCTAAAGAGAAAATTACGCGGATAAACAAACATATACTAATTAATTAGGGGAAAATTATATATAATAGCAAATTATAATTCAAATTAAATGTTATAACCATATTTTGATATAATTGTAACCCGTAACAAATTGTTGTCATTCGCCTCTCTCCCTGAAATTCTCGCTTGGCACTCTCTCTTTCTCGCTCACCTCTCTCACTTTATACAAACACAAATGTATAAATTGTGTTTCTGTTTGTATAAAGCGAGAGAAAATTGTATATACACATGCAAATACATATATCTTCGTCATATACACTTATAATTATACAATACAAATCTTCTCTTGCCCAATTCTGTTTTGCCCTTCTCTCTTCCTCGCTTTATACAGACATAGATTATACAAAATACAATGTGTAATTTGTGTTTGTATAAAGCGAGAGAGAGATATTTAATATGCAAACGTTTTATTTCGATTCAATTGTATGCAAATTCAATTTTATGCACATATACAAACGCATAAAATTGAATTGAGAGGCTGCTAGTGATTTATACAAACGAGAGGCTGCCATTGTTTTATACAAATCAAAGGCTGCCAACGATTTTATATAAATCTAATGCCCCCAGCGATTTATACAATATGATGCTCCATAGCAAAGCGCAATTATGCAAACTATAACTATAACTATAACATACAAATATGATTTTTATGTTTGCTAAATGTGAAAGTTGTTCATTAATTAGTTAACATAGTTATAATTTGAATTAATTAGGGATCACAACTTAATTTAAGTTGTAATTACGTCGCTTATACACATACAAATACAAATTTTATATATATATATATATATACATATACACAAATTCACAGCCAAAATTTGTAACAAAATCTTGGTTAATCATCAAAAATTTAAATCGACAAACAAAACACCAAGATTTTTGGCTAAAACTTGATATATCACCAAAAATTTGGTTACAAATTTTGGCAATTTCAAAATGATGGCAAAATTTGTCCTATTATAAATCCGGTCAAATCACAGGAATTGATTGTAAACTGATGGATCACTATAATATATTGTGTAAGAATTTATTCATGTGTCTACATTAAAAATAATTTAAATTAAATAACTCTAAATTCGATATACAATCTTCTAATATCAATCTCATTATTTTCAATTTTTAGACTAAAAATAATAACTCTAAAGATCTTTATTGTAGTGCATCATATTTTTAAATGGTCACCCCAATAGAAATGGAGGAGCATGTTTAATTCAATTTGCGAAAAAAAGACATCTACAATTTAGAAAGTATTTGATAAATTCATGCATTTATATACATCACTGTTTTTTGTTTAAAAAATAAAATAAAAAACACTTTAACTATGAACTTAACTGATCAATTTTGGTGCCTTGGCAGAAAATATATTTAAATGATATTTTATCACCCATTACACATAGGCGTATTCAGGATTTTGAGATAATGGATATAGTATTACGAAAAGATAGATTTAAGATATAAATTTGATCGATTTGATATTTAGGTTCTTATCACTAAAAATCGATAAAATTATAAAATTAACTCAACCGGGTGATTGATTGTATGTTATACAATCGGTATTATTAATTTCAATACACATTTTATTTAATTATATATAAAAAAATTTACGGTGATAAGAAACTTAATTAGGAATTTTCAATGTGACGAACTTGAAATCTATCTATATAATGTGCTATTAATAACCACTTAGAAAGGTTTACCCAATTTTAGAAAGAAAAATAAAATTAGATAGATATAAGATTCAAATTTCTAACCTCACTTAGAGATATACATCATATCATCATTACATTTTATCATACTTTGAATGTGAATTCATACATCTATATTTAAATATTTTAAAAAAAATATAACACTACTATATATAATTTCGAAAGAAAAGTATAGATTTACGTGAACTCGATGACCCCTATTACATAGCCCCTGCCATCACCAGCAACCTAGAATTTTTCTAGATATAAAAATGAACATTCCAAAATTCAATTAGATTTTCTAATACGAATTAAGAGTAAAAATAACAAAAACTTATAAGTGAAAAAAGAAAAGAAACGACGGAATAAACTAGAACGCTATCATGATCAATATTTTCCCAAAAATAAATTACAACAAAGAGACGTTAGACAAATGGCTGAATTTGTCATAATGAACATTGAGAACCTTTAAGGCAATTTAATTTTGCGGCAATTGTCTGCTGAAATGTAAATGCAAACAATAAAAAAATAATATTTTTGTTGAAATATTAAAATAATTATTTTTTCAAACATAATCTCTAGAAGGTTTTTGAAATATCAGACAGTAGATATTGACCCTTCCATTTTTTTTTCTTTTTTCCATTATTGAGAGGATACTAACAGAAATTTTATTAACCATCCATTTATTTTGGATTTTAATTCTACACCTTGACAATATATAATTTTAAACAATCAAATTATTTAAAATGAAATAAAAAAAAGTTATGTGATCACGATCAACGTTATATATATCTACTAATCAATGTAGCTTGCCGAAAGTCACAAATTGGCAGCCTAATTAATTACTCCCTCAGTCGAATATTAACTGGTATTTTTTAAAAATATATGTTTCAAATTACTTGATCACTTAATAAATTAAGATAAAATTAATTAATTTTTTTCTATTTTACCCCTATAATTAATATTCATCATCATGTTTAATGTTCACATAATTGCTTTCTAGAGCTTAAACAAAATCAAAGTTCTCAGAATTTATCTTTTCAAAGAGTTCATTAAATACTTTATTACTCTTTTGTAATTTTGCCCTCACTCTACTTATAATAGAATTGTTTAATAACAAGTATACACACAAATAACAAAAACAACTTATAAAGTGAGAATATCAATTCAATGCGAAGATCAAACAAAATAATGGAGTGACAAGTTATAATTAATATGCCAAATTTAAAGATCCAAAAAATTCATTTGAATTTTTTTGGAAGAAAGAATTGTTTCACCATAAATTGATATTGAAATAAATGTACATAAGTTCCAATGATACATTTTGTATGCCTTGTGTCATCATAAATTATCTTGATATCCATCAATATGGATAAAAGATAAATTAGTCAAATTAATCATCTTATTTATAATTTCTTAAGTACCATGTAAAATGAAAAGTGATCAGTTAATATGAGATGAAAAGAGTAGCTTTTAAAAAAACTACTCCCTCTGTTCCTAATTACTTGTGCATTTTTCCTTTTTTAGTTGTCCATAATTACTTGTCCATTTTGACAAATCAAGAAAAAACAAAATATTTTTACTTATTACACCCTCAATTAATTATTTTGAAAAATGTAAAACTTCTTTAAAATCTTAAGTTTTCACCTCATAATTAATAGGGCTAAAATGGTAAACTCACTATGTCAATAATTGTTTTCTTAATAGGTGTGTCAATTCAAAAATAAGCAAATAATTAGGGATAGAGGGAGTACTTCCTTTTGTTTCATATTAGTTGATCTTTATACTAAAAATTAATTGTGATATATCAATTTATATGATGTATTTTTTAAAATTTATTCTAAGAAAAATAATTTTTTTATATTCCAAAATAAAATAACTTAATTTTAAATCTGTTATTTTACTTTATAAATGATTTACAACCAAACACGTGCCTCTTATTAAGCCTGTTGTAAATTTTAAAAATCTTTCTTTTCAAATTTCGTATTCACTAGCTTAAATTGAAATGAAAGAAGTGTTAAATAAGTAAATTTTGTTCTCTCACTTTTATTCCCCTCCCTCCAAATTCAATCTCTAAAATTCTAGAAGCTTGCCAAAGTCATGTTCCAACACTTAATTGGGTCACAACGTGCTGAGAAACAAGACAACCAAATCCCATTATATAAACCAAACTTTCTTCCAAATTTCTTTACTCAAAAGTCAAATCAACTTCTACACCATACCTTATCTTCTAATTCTCTCTTCAATAATTTTTTCCATGGCTACTTCAAATGACAACAACAACGAAGATTTCACTCAAATCGATTGTTGGTACAGAATCTATAAAAATGGTCGAGTTGAACGTCTCTATGACACAATTGGCATAGCATACGTGCCCCCATCACTTGAAGATCCAGACACTGGTGTCTCCTCTAAAGATGTTACAATTTCACCACATGTTTCTGCTAGACTTTACCTTCCAAAAAACACAAACAATTCTACCCAAAAACTTCCCATTATAGTGTATTACCACGGTGGTGCACTAGTTCTTGGATCTGCTTTTTTTAACACGTACCATAATTATCTCAATGTCTTGGTTTCTGAATCTAACGCAATCGCGATTTCAGTAGAGTATCGGTTAGCCCCTGAACATGACGTGACCACAATTTACCAAGATTCTTGGACTGCACTTCAATGGGTCGCGTCACATGCTAATGAAAAAAAATTCACTAGTGATAATGAAGATCCGTGGATAAGAAACTACGGAGATTTTAGTAGATTGACTATAATTGGAGATAGTGCTGGTGGGAATATAGTTTATCATATGGCGATGAGAGCAGGAAGAGAAGGTGGTA